>JASDQU010099977.1:76806-90305 GCA_032191745.1 Picea mariana | reverse complement strand
TACTAGCCCAATAGGTTGCTCTTTTGGTTTCTTCATCTTTGTATAGTAGATCTGTGTAATATCTTTGAGCTCTTAGATGATGTGTTAGGGATTTCATGCATATATTTGATAACTTTAATGATGAAATATGATTTACATTGCTATGATCTCTAGGACTGATGAGCCCATGGAGGGCTTAGTCTTTGATGTGCAGGACCATACCCGACAGACAGGTACCAGAGGACCGGTACACACGGGGAGATGATTAGCTTGGACCTCCATGGGGCTGAAGAGCCCATCAGATGGTTGCTAGGATGGTAGAGGCAGGACAACGTCATGATGAGCCCTTGCATGAAGAAGACAGAAGGACGCCTTCACCAGGACACTTTGGCAGAGATCGACCTAGGGGGATCACCCCCTGCAGATGAGATGATGGCTTTGATGAACAGGATGCCACCCAGGGAAGGCTGGACGTTTTCTGGAGGATGTGGCAGTGTGCTTGGACCATTTGGCACGTGTGGCAGCCTGCAGGAGCCCTAGAAGGGCCAACGTTTTGCCTATTGGATGCTGATCTTGCCCAAAAGGGGCCAACATCTCCCTCAGAGGGGTCTGACGTCTCCCTTTTTAGCTCATAATTTGATATTTTAGCATTTAATGTGACAAATAATGTAATAATGATTAAGTCAGCCTTGTTGGCTGTTTTAATGACCTATTTTTGTAATTAAAGGTCATTTGGATCATATAAATTGAGGACGTTGAGCCTCATTTTGGATGACACAACTCACTCTCTTGTGAGAGGATTCTTTTTAGTCTTTTGTCTTGTTATTGGCTCTTGGAGTTGAGGCGCTACACTTGGAAGGATTATCTTTAGCATGCATATGGTGTTTTTATCATTGGAAGGTGTTACAACTAGGGTTTGATAAGCTCATCATTGATTTGTAAGTGTTTTTCTCATACAAAACTTCTTGATTGAATGGTTGTGGTTTAAAATTCTTACATGTATAGTTACATTGTTATGTTTATGCTTAATCATTGAAACCCTAGGGAGCAAGCACACAAGTAGGTCCTTGCTTTATGTCCCCATGATAAAGACTTGTTTAGCCATTTGATTTAGAAGAATATAGCCTAGCCATTGCTACACTAGTTCTTCTTTTTCTGAGTTAGATTTGGAATATAAGTTGAAGAAGGAAGACGTCCTAGGCCTAATTTAGTTTACACCTAGGGTTTTGACCTTTAGGGTTTGAAGAGCCTTGGCCTAATTTATATTTCAAAGCTAGCCGTTTTTGCCAAAGAGTCTTAAGGAAAGAGGGAGGAGCATGAGGCCTAGCTTTAGCTACACCGGAATGAGCCTCCTCCCCTTAGGGTTTTGACTTGGTGGCCCTGCCATTGCAGCACCATTAAGCCTAACTCTCCCGTCCTTAGGTTTAAATCTTTCCAAGCCTTTAGCCTCTCTCTTTGACTCCATTAACCCAAGGCACTAGTCTAAAATTACAACGTTGAGTTTTCCAAGTTAAAACAATCTTTCAAACTCGCTTGAATTGAAACCCTAACTAACCCTAGCGACTTTACTAACCCTAACTCTAAGATGACGTCATGCCTATTTTGAACTTTTGTTTGGCCTGAAACGTTGTGGCACTGTCATCCATTGATTAACTTTGAGGTATTGGTTATTTTCATTGGCCTAATTAGCAAAACGTCCATCTCATAGTCTAGCATAACTAACCTAGAACAAGCTTGACGTCACCTTCTAGTAAGCATAGTGACGCAGCAACATTATATATGTGAGCATATTTGTGATATTCAATGCATTGTGATAATTAAAGGATTGATTTTATACATTGAATTCTTTATCATTTGTATTTATTGAGGAAGTGACATTATGAATCTTAGCTTTAATTGCAATCATTGACTTCGTCAATAATTACTTTTATTTATGCTCATGTGTATATATTATTCATAGTCATTGACATTGGAAGCACTAACCACTGCTGCACACTTTAGTTTTATCATTGTCTTGTCTCGCAAACAGGTGCCTTTTCAGTGGAATACCTTCTCTTTGACTATCCTTTTGGCAGTAATCTGTGAAGGGAAAGCTTATCTTAACCTTTGAGCCTTAAACCCTTGATCCTTTTCCTTCAAACCCCAGATTACTAGGGACGTCTCCCTTGGGATTAGCCACCCTGAATAGAAAGAGCTCCCCATCGAGGTGACAGTGGGTGGGGAAGCTCCTGTTACACCAGTTTGAGTCTTACCTCCAAGCTACTAAACCTACCCTACAAACTGAGCGATAACAGTAACCAAGAAGTGTACCTGCCCGAGACAAAGCAACAAAGAAGCTATACATGTGCAAGCTCACTTGTTGGTTAGTACTTCATATAATCAATGACTTTCTGATAATAAGTAATTGAGCAATAATATTGACGAAGTAAATAAATGTTTATATGATAGCAATGATTACAATATCACTTCACAATAAATGCTAAAGAAACCCTAATGATGAGTGGCAATCAATGTAACAATATCAATATTTTAGAAACAATGCCTCAACCAATCATTCAATTGCTTTAAAGGTAAAATGAATGCTGCATAGAGGTGTTTATAGCATAAAAGGTGACGACAACAATAGGGTTAGTAAGATTAGTTCTAGGCTAGGGTTAGAAATAGTTAGAGGTTGTTCAAAAATGTTTAGAAATTGTTTGTGATCAAGATACTCAATACAAGAGGTCTTAGATCAGTGTGTTACTAGGTTATATGGAGTCAAAAGGGGCTGCAAAGGTTGAAGGACTAAATGATAATGAAAATACCAAAGACAAGAGGGTTAAATGTTGAGGTGTTGCTATAGCAAGGCCTCAACAATGAAACCCTAGGGGAGAAAGGCTCACTAAGGTGTAGAAACCTTAGGCCTTAGTGCTTTCTCCTCCTTCTTTAGCTTATTGGCAAGATGAAATCGGCTAGCTTGCGTGAGAATATATAGGGCTATAGACAAGAGAGTTGGAAGATGGAGTGTTGCTATGGCAAGGCTTCATCAAACAAACCCTAGGGGAAAACGACTCATCAAGGTGTAGAAACCCTAGGCCTCGATGTGTTTTCCTCTTTCTTAGCTCAATGACAAGGGAAAAATGACTAGCTAGAGGAGTAGAGATAGAGTGTTTCTATGGCAAGGCTCTATCTTACTTCAACAAATCAAAATAACTCTTAACTTGGTAGGGACATGAGATAAGGACCTTAGCATGTGCTTGTCACCTAGGGTTTTAGTTTAGCAAATTATAATAACAAATGCACGTAAATAATACTATAACCATTCAATCAAGAAGTGTTGCAAAAATTCACTTACATAAACCATGCATTCAAGTAGCCAAACCCTAGTTGTAAACCTTCCACCAAGAAGAAATGCCAAAATAGTCCAAAAATAGTCTCCTTCAACAAGTGCGCCTCACAATTTCAGTCAAAACCCTAGAATAGGGCTCAAATTTCAGACCTCACTAATGAGTGAGTGAAAGATGATGAAAAAAATGAGAGTAAAAACCCTCAATATATACCATACCAATGACCTTAATTAAATTTTAGGTCATCAAGAGGCTGACAAGGCCAAAATACACAATAATATTGTTTTACATTAAATTGATATAAACTAAAACCCTAATCAAGCAAAAGAAAGACGTCATTCCCCTTCTAGGGTGACGTTAGCCCTTTCTAGGGAAAATGCAACCCTTTCTAGGGAAAATGCCGAAAGACATCATTCCCCTCCTTGGGCTTCTCTAACTTGCCACATGTGCCAAACTGCCATGACTATCTCCCAAAATGCCCATGAAGTTGGATGACATCATGAGCCTCCTCGATGACGTCCTGGGCCTTCCAAGGCCAATGTTCCAATGAAGAGGGCACAACCCTCCTAGGTAAGGCTCTGCCAGGGTGCCTCTGTGGAATGTCCTCCTCTTCTCCGATGCAAACCCCTCTGTCCTGTCTTTGCTCCCTGCTGGGGTCTCAACATCCATCTGGTGGGCTCTTCAGCCCCATGGAGGTTTGAACTAATCATCTCCCCATGTGTACTTGTCCAATGTGGTACCTGTCCGTTGTGCAGAATCATGCACAACNAACAACTACGCCCTCCATGGGCTCATAAGTCACTGGGATCATAGCAATGTCAATCACATCTCATCATCAATATTATTAAACATGTGCATAAAACCCCTTTTACCCTAGTCAAGTGCTCAAAGACATTATACAAATCTGCAATACAAGTTTGGAGGAGGTGACAGGGCGTCCTATTGGGCTAGTGTCCACTGGAAAAGGGATGTTTCCGGACGAGATTAAATCCAAGTCATGTAAATGGGTGAGGTGGATAAGGGATGTCCTGACAAGGGGTGCAGTGAAAGCAGGGAAATGTAGGGATTACCTGTGGGTGCTTTTGTAGAAGGCGAGCTGCACCTGTCCTGGATGCAAATGTTTCCAATCCCATTATTCTTTATTCTTTATTACTTTTTTTTCAAGAAGCTAATCAGGGGACACTGCCCTGGCGTGGTGACCAATGGTGGCAGTGTTACCCACAAGTACTTTCACAGAAATGAGAAGGCTGGCTTGTGGCCATGCAACCAAGAGCCACTACCCTGGCATGGTAACCAGCTGCTAGTAGTGTCATACTGCTAGGTACCCATGGACCTAATAGGCTGGTTCATGATGAGACTCCCTATCCTCTGACTAGGTCTTGTTTTATTATTTTTTATGGCTCCCTCTTATTTCTTGCTGAGAAGCTTTTTACTGCTTTCTCGGGGATCCCTAGGCGAAGCATCTCGAGGTTTTATCTTTTTCCAACTTGCTTTTACCTTCTGGGCCTTTAGCCCTTTCTTCCCACAAGGCAGGGTGCAACCCTTAAATGATTGGCCAACCCAATGCCCAGACAAATGTAATGGGATGGATGAGCGGGAAGCAAGATGGAAAAGTGGTAATATGACGGGAGCGGACGATGACTTTTCAGAAACCCCACAAGTGGCAACTCAAAACCTATGGGCATAGGCTTACTAGGGCATCCTGTCATTCCCCCCAGACATGGTCAAGTGGACAAGTATAAGAACCAAGCATTTGTTAGAAACAAAAGGAATTAAATGCACATATTCAAAGTGTTTGAGGATCAGAGTGACACATACCATGATACCCGGATTCATTACCTCATGGAGCAAGAACCATCTCTGATACAGGACCAAGCCGAAGGTGATGGATGTTGCTGTTGCTGAAAAAGTGGAGGCGCTGAAAGGGGGAAAAGATGGGCCCTCCAGGGCCATTCTCAAGTCGATCTGGCTCTCGATACTCCATGTCTAGGGCTTGTGGGCCTCAAGACATGATCTCCTTGTTATCCCTAAAAATGGGGGATAACAGGTAACATTGCCACCGTTGGTTACCACGCCAGGGCAGTGTCCCCTGATTAGCTTCTTGAAAGAAAAAACAATAAAGAATAAAGATAAAAAGGCGTGAATGGGCTTGGAAACATTTGCATGCAATACATGTGCAACTCATCCTCTACAAAGGCAACCACAGGTAAGCCATGCATTTCCCTTCTATCACTGCACCCCTTGTCCAGACATCCCTTATCCACCTCATCCACTAACATGACTTGGATTTGATTTCTCCCGGAAACATCCCACATCCAGTGAACACTAGCCCAATAGGACGCCCTGTCACTTTCTCGAAACTTGGCTTGCAGATTTGTATAATGTCTTTGAGCACTTGACTGAGTGAAAGGGTTTTTTTTCACATGTTTAATAAAATTGATGATTAGATGTGATTGACATTGCTATGATCCCTGTGACTTATGAGCCCATGGAGGGCGTATCCGTTGATGTGCAGGATCATACCCGACAGATAGGTACCATATTGGATAGGTACACATGGGGAGATGATTTGTTCAAAACTCCATGGGGATGAGAGCCCACTAGATGGATGCTGAGACCCCAGCAGGGGGCAGAGACAGGTCAGAGGATTTGCACCAGGGTAGAGGAGGACGTTCCACCAGAGGCAGCTGAGCAGACCTGTAACCAGGGGGCTTGTGCCTTTTCCACCAGGACGTTGGCCTTGGAAGGCCATGACATCACCTAGGACGTTCATGATGTCATCCAGCATTTGTGAAGGTTTTGGGAGGCTGTTGTGGCACGTGTGGCATGCGTGGCTTGTTCTGGAGGCCCAAGGAGGCCTAACGTTTTTCTCCAGGAAGCCAACGTTGCCCTAGAAGGGGCTAACGTCACCCTAAAAAGGCATGACGTCCTCATTATTTGGTTGATTAGGGTTTGATTATGACATTTAATGTCAAAACAATATTATTATTTATTTTGGCCATGTCAGCCTTTTGGTGACCTAAAAATTAAATTAAGGTCATTGCTATGGTATAAATTGAGGGTTTTTACTCATTTTAGGATCATATTGGACTCGTATAAGGTCTGAAATTTGTGCCCTATTTAGGGTTTTTGGCTGAAATGACTAGTGCGCACTTGTTGAAGGAGGCTTTTCTTGGCTATTTTCTGCATTTTCTTGGTGGAAGGTTTACAACTAGGGTTTGGCATTGATGATATTTGGTGAATGTAAGTGAATTTCTGCCATCCTTCTTTGCTTGAATGGTTATGGTGTTTCTCCTTACATTTTTTTAATGGAATTTGCTAGATTAAACCCTAGGAAATAAGCACTTGTTGGTGTCCTTGTATCAAGTCCCTACTAAGTTATGCTAAGAGCCATTTTATTTGCTGAAGATAAAATTGAGTGTTTTTACTCTCATTTTAGGATCATCTTGGACTCACACTTGTGTGAGGTCTGAAATTTGCACCCTCTTTAGGGATTTTGGCTGAAATTACTAGTGCGCACTTGTTGAAGGAGGCTTTTCTTGGCTATTTTCTGCATTTTCTTGGTGGAAGGCTTACAACTAGGGTTTGGTATTGTTCTTGAATGGTTATGGCGTTTCTCCTTACATTTTGTTATTGGAATTTGTTGGATTAAGCCCTAGGAAATAAGCACATGTTGGTGTCCTTGTTTCAAGTCCCAACTAAGTTATGCTAAGAGCCATTTTATTTGCTGAAGATAAATGCTAGGGCCTTGCCATTGCAACACCCTACCATTCACTCTTCAAGCTAGCCGTTTTTACTTTGCCTTTTGAGCTAAAGAAGGAGGAAGACACACTAAGGCCTAGGTTTACTACACCTTAGTGAGCCGTCTTCCCCTAGGGTTGATAGGTTGAAGCCTTGTCTTAACAACACTTCAACTATCATATCCCTCTTGTCTTTAGCCCAACCATTATCATTTCATCCTTCAACTTTTGCAGCTAGTTTGACTCCATTTTCCCTAATAACGCACTAATCTAAGACCTTCTTTGTTTGAGTACCTTGATCACAAATATCCAAAACTTTGAACAACTATTAAGATTTACTAACCCTATTGCTGCTATCATTTACTTATGTTATAATCATATCTGTGCAACATTTTAACATCTTTAAAGCAATTGAAAGATTGGCCAAAGCGTAGTAATCATTGCTTCTAAATGAATGTTGATACCTGTAACATTGATATTGTAAATCGTCATTGCTCATTGTGAAGTTTCTTTAGCATTTATTGTGAAGTGACGTATTGTGGTTATTTGTTATTATACATCATTGATTTGCTTCATCAATATTATCAATCAATTGCTTTATATCAGAAGTCCTTCATTATATGAAGGACTAACCAGCAAGTGATCTTGCACATATACAGTTTTCTTGTTGCTTTGTCTCGGGCAGGTACACTTCTGGTTATCATTCATCTTTATTGGTTGTTTAGCCGAACATTCTGATCGGTGGTGACTTGTGAGGTGGGAAACTTTACTTAGCCATAAGCCTTTGCCTTCTCAAAACCCCAAGTCACCGAGGACGTCTCCCCTGGGCCTACCACCCTAAACAGAAAGAGCTATCCTATCGAGGTGACAGTGGTAGGATAGTCTCAGTTTCGCCAGTTTTCCTTTCTTTCACCTGTCCTTTACTTCCAAGTACAAACTACGCGATAACAATAAGCTTTGCCTTTGAGCATTGGCATTCCCCCCTCTCTTTTGCCCTCTACCTACCATGATTTCTTGCTCAATGTTGACTCAAGAGTGAAAGACTCAAAACCAAATCTGAAATGAAGTTGGGCAACTTCCAACAAATAAAATGCATGCAACATTAGTTAGTAACTTAGTTTCATTTTTCATATATAAACTAAAACATTGAACATTGAAAAAAAACAAAAAATAATCCACATCTATCATTTAAATTTACTATCACATATGAATCTATGATATGTCATTGCTCTAGCAGCATAGTCTTCTTAAAATACAAGAAATATCAGTCTAAATCCCTGAGCATAGGCACCCATCCAAACTTAGCCAGAGGACATATATCTTAAAGTTGAATGTCCGCCCTATTTTCAAGTGTTGTGTGAATGGTGTTACTGTTTACATGAGTGAAATGAGTGTTACTGTTACATGTCTTGACCACTTACTTGTGCACTGGGCGATGGTTGTTGTTGGTTGGGCGATGGTTGCTGGCTGTCAGGCTGCGATATCCCACGGTGAAGACAACCGATGGCTGAAATGATGAAATCCGGCTTCCTCCTCGGGCATATAAAATAATGAAAAAAGACAAGAACAAAACCTTTTTTAGCCTCCCGCAGCCTGCTTTACAAAGGACATGTGTCATAAAATTGTGACACGTCCTTAGAATGGTGTCTGACACGATTTGCTAACGTGTCATTACCTCATGACACGGGTTGAAGTGGTGTCTGACACATGCTGTAGCGTGTCAATGCAATGACACCGTGGATACATATACTTGGCCAATAATGGATGTGTCAGGTGACTTAGATAAACCCTCCCCTCGCTTTAGTGAAGGAGAAATCCAACACAAGGGGGGAATCCCGGGTGACCCTAGGGGGAAATGAGATGGAAAGGGTTATTATGGAAGTGATGCCCCTATAGGTCAAGTTACTAAGTGGAAAGTGGATTGATAATTAGTCTCGGAGATGGTTTATTGTTTCCAATTGCTTGAGTATCTACGGAAGATAGTTGTACCTACCCAAGACACAAGAAGAGACAAGTATACAAGTTCAAAGTTAAATGGACAAGCAAGTTAAGCTTGTTGTCCCTAATTTCTGCAGTAAACAAGAGTATATATCAGCAAGGAAAATAACTAATTACTGCATATTTAACCACTTAAAGCATCAAAGATTTGTTGGGAAATGAAGCATAAAACATGTAGATTAAACCCCAATACTTTAGCACAAACTTTAGTAGTTTTAGAGGGTTGTTATATGATGTTTTCAGAGTGTGTTTGTAACAGCCAAGCGGCTGTATCAAATATTTTCTACAACAAGTAGTTTCAACCACAAGTATAAGCAAGTAATCCGACAAAAAGTTCACTAATAAGCAGTAGAATGATATTAATGGCTTACAAGAAAATTTCCACTATTGAAATGCAAGTTAAATTGAAGATATAGAGTGATTTGCTGCAGCCCTAATGGATGTATCTTTTTTTTGGTTTATCTTCAAGAATACTAGGCCAATGAAGACGCTCTAGAGGCTTTAGCAAGCTTAAAGCATCAAGAAAAGATTCCAACTTGAACAAAGTCAATATCTCTCTAAATCACATTTACCAATGCAAACAATTTATTTCTCCAATGCAATAAAGGATTAGTTCCTTGCCCAAAGGGTTATGGAGTCTTCTTGTATTAGGTTACGTCTACTAAATCTCAAGGGGTGTAAGCCCTTGTACTCCCTTGAGATAACAACCCTAACAAGGTAAATTCTAGGAGGGTGTAAACCCTTTTACTCCTCCTAGCAACCTTTTCAATATCCTTTTCAACAAACAATGATGATAAAACTTGGTGGAGGTTGTAAACACTTATAATCCTCCAAGGATCTAGCCAATAACAACCAGGGAACAAGAAATAAACCTAACAAAGTACATATTTTCCTTACCAATTCCAAAAAATGCCAAGACAAACCCTAGTTACCAAGTATTTTTCACCATCAAAGCAAGAGAAAGAGCCTTCAAGAGTAGCGCACCACTTCACTTCATTGGTAAAGAGAGAAACTGTATCACAAGAGAGAGAGAGAGAGAGAGAGAGAGAGAGAGAGAGAGAGTGAATTTTCCCAAGAGGGGCACAAATTTAAGCCAAGTATCCTCTCCAAGATGGGAGAGTTATGATAAAATGACAAGAGAGTTTGATCTCTATTTATACAAATCCTCTAAAAGGTGTTTGTCCACTTAACTTGTGGTAAGCCACAAAACAAGGGAGACGTTTCCCTTTGTTTTTCCCCGTTACATCATTAGATTCAAATTTAATTGAAAAAATTGCACATAAGAAACCCTAAGATGACGTCAACACTCTCTAGGGTGATTTTTGACATTTTTAACTAGTTGTTGAGCCAAGGGAGGAGGTCGTTGGTCCTCCTAAGGCTCCTCCTTCATGCGCTAGGCTCATCTCTGGCATGCAAAGGGTCTTCCTCTTAAAAAATGGCAAGTATCCATCTTCACCACCAAAACCCTAGCCCTAGGGTGATGCCAAGCCCTCCAAATGTGACGTTTTGGCCTCAAGAAACAAAACATTGGGCTAATAGGGGCTACGTGAGGTCCTTCATGGTGTATTTTTTTTCCTCCAAAGGAAACGTTCATATTTCTTCTTTTCCCAAGGTGTGGGTCATGGTATCCAACATGTGGGCTTCATGCCCCAAGGAAGCTCAAGCTAGGCTTGCTCCTCCAAAACTGACCACCAAGCAAGGTCCTGCAAAGACAATGAATACACCCTCCAAGGATCTCAACTCAAATGTATCATGATAAGTAAATCAAATCAATAAAAGAGTCATCTAAGCATGTGCATTGAAACCACCTCATCAAATTAAACAAGTGCTCAAAGACCCTATGCAACTTGCCAAATTTAGGTATGGGAAGGTTGACAAAGCGACCTATTGGGTGAATCATACCTTAAGTCAAGGAGTGTTTCCCAAGTGGACTCCTCTCTAAGTCATGTGGATACAATGACATGGATGGGGGAAAGACGTTTGGGCATGGGATTCATGACATACAAGGGATCGTAGTGTCTCATTTATGGGTGCCTTTGTAGAGGGTGTGTTTCACCTTCGTTTTCAATGCATCCTTTTTCCAAAACTATTTATTGCCATTAATTAATTAAGGTCCAATCACTGGGTACTCCCTATGGGTTAATCGATTAGGTTGTGGGGCAGTACCACGGTGTCACTTGAAGGGAGAGGTACAAAAAGTGGCATGGGGGTATAGTCTAGCTTGTAGCACACTTGTGTAGATCCCTCAACAAGTGGGACATTTATATTTTCTTTTGCAGGTCTTTGATTTTTTTTTTAGGAGAAACATTTCATTGTTCTCAAGACCTCTTTGGGAGAGCATCTGGAAGGTTCATAATATGGATTTTATCTTTTTCCAGCAACATTCCCTCTGGGCCTTCAGCCTCTTCTTCCCATGAAATGAGGGACAATCCCTTCTTGGGTCAGTACACAAAGTGGCATGTGGGTATAGTCTAGCTTGTAGCACACTTGTGTAGATCCCTCAACAAGTGGGACATTTATATTTGCTTTTGCAGGTCTTTGATTTTTTTTAGGAGATACATTTCATTGTTCTCAAGACCTCTTTGGGAGAGCATATGGAAGGTTCATAATATGGATTTTATCTTTTTCCAGCAACATTCCCTTTGGGCCTTTAGCCCCTTCTTCCCATGAAATGAGGGATAATCCCTTCTTGGGTCAATACACCTGAAAATCCCAAAAGATAAAGAGATGACGGGATGAAGTGTGGAAAGTGGCAAGTATGGTTGGGAAAGGTACGATGACCTGTCAAGGGGAACTTCCAGTAGCAAACCTATCTCTAAGGGTGACCACTTACTAGGGCGCAATGTCAACCACCAAGGTGAAACAGGGAAAAAGCATAATTTCCAAGCAGACATTACATAATCAAAGCAGTTTTAAATGCAATAAACTCAAATGCCTCAAATATTGAAATGACACTCGCCATAAAACCTGGCTTGTACCTCATGGAGCAAGACCCAATGTCTTCCGGAAGCAAGCTGATGTGGTGGATACCCTCACGATGAAACTGAGATTTGTGGTTGTGAGGTGGGCCTCTGTCTGTGCAAATGGACGTTGTCAGCCATATGCCTCTCGGTACTCCATGTTTGCAACCTGAGGGCCTTGAGACATCATCTCCTTAGTTATCCCTAGGAAATGGGGATAACATCTGGCTCCTACTTGGGGACATGTACTCGCTATAGAGTGTATGAGAACCTCAACATCTCCTAGTTAGACCTATGCCTACACTGAAACATACAAACGTAAAATCTAGGTTGGTTCTATCACCCTTTGTCCATATATATCAAATCAAAACTTCAAAATCAACAACTAATCTAGAAAAGAAAATTTTGCATTTTCTCAAAAATTTGTAAACTAAATATGTAATATGATGAAAGCAATATGCAAGTAGAGAAAAATGAAACATGGAAATATGAAATGCAACTAAGCTACCATGAGCAATCAAGATGCAAATGCAAGAAAGCAAGGTGAGCTACCTGTTATCGCTCAGTTTGTAGGATAGGTTTAAGTAGCTTAAAGGCAAAGCTCAAACTGGCGTAACAGGAGCTTCCCCACCCACTGTCACCTCGATGGGGAGCTCTTTCTATTCAGGGTGGCTAATCCCAAGGGAGACGTCCCTAGTAATCTGGGGTTCTGAAAGGTATTAAAGTTCAAAGTATCAGGATGAGGGATTCCTTTCACAGATTACTGCCAAAGAGATAGTCAAGAAGGTATTCCACTAACAAGGGCATCTGTTTGCGAGACAAGACAAATAAACTAAAACGTGCAAGCAGTGGTTAGTACTTCAATTGCTAATGACTATCATGAATACATACACATGAGCAATAATAAATGTAATTATTGACGAAGTCAATGATTGCTATTAAAGCCAAGACTTATAATATTACTTCCTCAATAAATACAAAAGAGATATTGGCATTCAATGTATAAAATCAAATCCTTGTATTATCACAATGCAATAAATGTGCTCATACATAAATATTGTTGCTGCGTCAAACCTACTAAAAGGTGACGTCAACCCTATTCTAGGTTGGTTTTAGCTAGACAAATAAGTGGATGTTTTGCCAAATAAGCCAATGAAATTGCTTAACACTTAAATGTTTATCAAAAGATGACAAAGCCACAACGTTTTACACTAAACAAGGGTTAAAAAGAGGCTTGACGTCATCGATATCGTTGCTGCTGCGTCACTATGCTACAAAGGTGACGTCAGCCGTGATTTTAGGTTAGTTTGAGAGGCAAAGAGGTGGACGTTTTGCAAACTAAACCAATGAAAATATTCTACACATCATTGCCAATTGCTAGGTGACAAGGCCACAACGTTCTATACCAAACAAGAGATCAAATAGGCATGACGTCACTAGCTAGTTAGGGTTAGTAAAATCGCTAGGGTTAGTTAGGGTTTCAATTCAAGAGTGTT
>JASDQU010099977.1:28413-40891 GCA_032191745.1 Picea mariana | reverse complement strand
GATGACTTCTCCAATTCCTCGGCTTGGGCAGATGGTTTCACTACCGAATCCGAGATTCCAAGGCTAGGGCAGATAGTTTCACTGCCGAATCCGAGGTGCCGAATGGGTTTCCAGCTGAAACCCCTGTTTGCTCACCGAGCTCTTCTCCCAAACTCAATTTTTAAAATGAATAGTCGATAATCCCTTTTTCCTCCTCAATCGTCCTTTTATTCCTTCACTTGTCCTTTTTCTCCATTAAAATATTCATTTAATTATTAATTGAGGAGAAATACCCTCAAAGAGGGGTTTAATAATAATAAACTCACTTTTCCTAAGTTTTCACTTTATAATTCAAAAGTGACTTTACCAGTATCATTTCCCTAGCTCATCCGTCTAATGGTTTACGGGAAACTGTGTAAACCACCACGATATTCCGACTGCCTAGGAAAAACGGGACATCACAGCTAAAGCCTCTTTTCGTAGAGTACTTAGTCATTTAGGAACTGAGTCCATTTCTGATATCCACTTGCTTTTTGCTAGTAGTAATTTTTTAGAAATGGCCATATATGCTCCATATGATTTTAGTGCAATAAACAATTATCCACATGCCATTCCTGAAAAGGCAATTGAAAAACTTCTTAGTTTTCAAGGCAATAATGCCATTTCAGCTAAGATGCATGTCAAATCATTCATGAGATGTATAAATAAATGGTGTGCTGCACATGATTATGAAGATGTAAAAATGAAGTTATTTTTCTTTCCTTAGAAGATGATGCTTCAGATTAGTATGAAGACAAGCCGGATAACACTTTCAAAACTTTGAAAGAACTCATTGATGCCTTTACTGAAAAGTGGGGGGAGAAAAGAGATCACCGTCATCTTTTGGTGGCTCTCAACACAATGAAGAAGAATGAAAATGAAACAATGGATGAGTTCAACAAAAGATTCAATGAATTAGTTTCAAGCATGCACCAAGACATCAAACCTCCTGAGAGTGCTATCTTGATCTACTACATTGAGGCATTCGGTGGTGAAATGAGATATCAACTAAGAGATAAAGAACCCACCGACCTCAAAAAGGCTCAAGAATCCATTATCAAGATTGACAAAAATATGCAAGCTTCAGGAAAGTCAAACCTTCCAGGATTCACAAGAGGCAGTTCTTCAAAATAGTCAGATCCCAAAGAAAAAGCAGCAGTCCCAAATAATCAAGATCCATCCTATGACCCTTTAAAGGACATAACAGAGATGGTTAAAAGAATGGAAGCCACTCATGCTACCCAACTTAGTGCATTGCAGAATAGGTTGATAGCCATGGAGAGGTCCCAAAACCAGAATAATAGATTCCAACCGAGGCCTAGTAATGAAAGATGGCAAAAGAAAATTCCTCAACAAGAACAAAGGCAACCTAATCAGTTAGAGTATAATAATGTGGTAAATGAGGATATACCACCCTTTTGCAGAGCATGTGAGGACTTTCATGAAGAGTCCACTTGTCCAGTATTTTGCCAAATAAATGAGCATGGTCTGCCTCCAACAAACAACTTTGTGGGGCATTCAAGAAACTCTAACCACATAAACAATTTTGGAGAAACTCATCCATTGTCAATGGATCATTGGCTCCAAATGCAAGAAAGGTGTGAACAGTCACAAGAAGTGGTCGAAGAATATGATAATGTCACCAAGCTTTATGGACACGAGCCCACAAATGAGCAAATTCTAGAGATGGCCAGACATAAGGGAATTGTTTACCAAAGGAAAGGGAGAGAAGCTGCAAGCAAATCTCAAACAAATTTTCCCAAGGTAACTACTCCCCTTCCAATTACTGATCTATCTATTGATTTAGGTAGTTGGATTTCGAATGCTAAAATATTGGTTCCAGTATCAGACCTTCTGAAAATTCCTTCACAAAAGGAAAAATTACTCAAAGCAATAAATGTTCCTGATAGTAAAAAGGTTGTCAAAAGTCAAGAGGTTGATAAGAATCAGGAAAAGGAAAAGAAACTACACAAAGACCCACCAATTGTTTTAACCAGCAGAGATAGAACCAAGGAAGAGAATCCCCCTTTCTTTGTGTCTCTAGAAATAAATGATCAGTGGTTACATAACTGTATGTATGATTCAGGAGCCTCATCCAACATTATTACTAAAGGAATCATGCAAAGACTAGGCCTCAAAGTTACAAGGCCCTACCAAAACATATGTGCCATGGATTCCAGGAAAGTTGAAACCCTTGGGATTATCATAGATCTGCCAGTTAAGCTAGCTTTCCACCCAGATTTTGCCTTTGAAATGGATGTGCTTGTAATTGATGTGTCAGATGCTTGGGGTATGCTTCTCTCAAGAAAGTGGGGAGCTCACATGGGTGGTTGCATAAATATGGATTTGTCCTTTGCAACTATCCCATACCCTCCTCCATCAACAGAACATTTCAGACTCTTTAGAGAAATGGAGAGGAAGTACCATATAAAAGACCCTAAAGAGCAATTCAATGAGTTCTTATGCCAAACATCTGACATAGGAAATTTCTCTATTTGTTCAAACTTCCTAGCACCAGTTGAAGAAAAATTTAAGGATGAAAAAAAAGTAATAAGGCTTGGAAGATGAACTTTGATGGTGCACATTCAAGATCGGGAAAAGGGGCTGGGATTGTCCTAGTTTCACCAACAGGAAAGTCTCACAATTTTGCATTTAGATTAGAATTTGATGCAACAAATAATGTGGCTGAGTATGAATCACTTCTACTAGGCCTAGAAATTGCAAAAGATATGGGGATAAAAATAATAAATGTCAAAGGTGACTCGGACTTAGTCATCCTCCAGGTTAAAAATAAATTTGCATGCAAAAGTGAAAGATTAAGGAGATACAGAAATGCAATTTGGGATACCATAGAAATGTTTGATGTTATGGATATCATTCCAGTACCTAGGGATCAGAACAGTCTAGCCGACAGTTTGGCAATTGCAGCTTCAACCCTCCAACCTTCAAAAGATTTAATCAAAGGAGAAGGAAAATTAGAAATAATCTTTAGACCTTCAGTTCCAGATAATGTTGATCATGGGCAAGCATTCAGAGATGACAAACAAATCCTAAGATTCATTCATAATGTTCAAGAATTCTCAGATTTCAATGTCAGTTACAAAGAAGAAGGCAAAGATTATCCTAAGGAGGATGACTCAATAAGGAATCCGGCCCCTAGAGGAATAACTGCTCTAGAAAAGATCTTTGACAGGCATGACATGCACAAAAAGAAAAAGGAAGTAATAAAACCTGGCAGCTATATAGAAGTAAACATTGGGACAGAAGAAGCCCCAAGACTCATAAAAATCGGAAAGGGTACTTCAGAAAAAGAAAGAAAACAACTAATAAGTCTTGTCAGTGAGTATAGGGATGTATTTGCTTTTACATATGACGAACTCAAAGCTTATAAAGATGATGTATTTCAACATACTATCCCACTCAAAGAAGACACAAAACCTTTCCGTCAAAAACTTAGGCGAATAAATCCTAAGTTGGCACCTTTGATTCAAGCAGAACTAAAAAAGATGTTGGATGCTTGCATTATTGCCCCAACAAGGCATTATGCATGGTGTTCTAACTTGGTGGTAGTTAGAAAGAAAAACGGGAGCATAAGACTATGTATAGATTTTAGAAATCTGAATCTTGCATGCATTAAAGATAATTACCTCTTGCTCAATATGGAAACTCTGTTGCAAAGAGTTACTAGGTCAAAAATAATGTCTATGTTAGATGGTTTCTCTGGATACAATCAATTGTTGGTGAGAAAAGAGGACCAAAATAAGACAACTTTCACCACAACATTGGGGCACCTTTGAGTACCTTAGAATGCCCTTTGGATTATTAAATGCAGGGGCCACATTTCAGAGAGCCATGGATTTAGTTTTTCATGAATTGATGGGCAAAATCATCGAGATATACCAGGATGATTTGACAATATTTTCAAAAGAGAGAGTTGATCATATAAGTCATCTCAGACAAGTATTTGAAAGATGTCGAAAATATGGCATCTCCTTAAATCTGGCCAAGTCAATCCTAGGAGTTGATGAAGGAAAGTTGTTGGGTCATATCATAACAAAGGATGGGGTGAAAATGGACCCAGAAAGGGTACAAGCCATACAACAGGTCCCTTTACCCCAAACCAAGAAAGCCTTATAATCCTTCCTTTGTCAAATTAACTTTGTAAGAAGGTTCATCCCAAACTTGGCCGAAACCTTGAAACCCATCCAAAGACTCTTAAAGAAGGATGTCAAGTTTGAGTGGACAGAAGAAGGAAGAAGACCTTTCAAAACTACTAAGGATGCAATTGGTAAATCTCATGTACTGATTAGTCCAAACTATGCTAAAGATCTTCAGATCTTCTCCTTTGCTTCTGAGGATATTATAGCAGGAGTGTTGCTCCAAAAGAATGATGATGGTCAAGAGCAACCCATTGCTTTCATGAGCAAGGCATTGCGAAATTCAGAACTTAATTACACAACTATGGAAAAGCAAGCATATGCCTTGGTCAAGTCCCTTAAACATTTTCGAGTTTACATAGGATATTCAAAAGTTGTGGGGTATGTACCTCACCTGACAGTAAAAGATATCCTTGGACAACAAGACTATTTAGGAGTCGGGGGAAAGTGGGTTTCAAAAATACAAGAGTATGATCTAGAGATCAAACCCACCAAATTAATCAAAGGTCAAGGATTAGCTCAAATGCTAACCAAAGGTAACGATCAAGCTTTGGACCTAGTCTGTCAAAACAGCCAAGCTAGGCCAACTTTATCTCCAGAACTTCAAAGGTTAGAACAACACGAATGGTATGTTGATATCATTTTCTTCCTTTCGAATCTCACATGCCCTAGTCACTTGATTGGTCACAAGAGAAGAGCATTGAGATTGAAGGTAGCTAAGTATTGTATTATTCAGGATGGATTGGGGTGGAGGAACCCCGATGGGGTAATACTTAGATGTGTTGATGAGCTTGAGTCCAAAAGACTCTTGGTTGATTTTCATTCAAGATTTTGTGGTGGGCAATTTGCAGCCAAAACCACAGCCCACAAAATCCTCAGAGCAGGTTACTACTGGCCTACTATATTTTCAGATGTGCACAAAATGGTCAAGGGTTGTCAGCAGTGTCAGTTGTTTACTGGGAAGCAGAAGCTAGCAGCCTTGCCATTACAGCGAGTAGTGGTGGAAGCCCCTTTTCAGCAGTGGGGTCTTGATTTCATTGGTCAGTTTAAAGATAATTCAAGTAATGGCTATACTTGGATAATCACAGCAACTGATTACTTCACAAAGTGGGTAGAGGCTATACCCACCAAGTCGGCAACCGATAAAGTGGTCATGGACTTTCTTGAAGACAAAATCATCACTAGATTTGGTGTGCCGACAAAACTAACTACCAATAATGCCAAAGCCTTTAGCTCCACAGAACTATCCTCATTATGTTTCAAATATGGCATTATATTATCCCACTCATCAAATCATTATCCTTAGGGTAACGGCCTTGCTGAGTCTAGTAACAAGAACTTGATGACAATTCTTAAGAAAACTATTGAGAATAACTAAAAATCATGGGATAATAAAATCAAGTTTGCACTTTGGGCTAACAGAATCATGAAGAAAAGTTCAATAGGGAAGAGTCCTTTCGAATTGGTTTATGGCCTGGATGTCACTTTGTCAGTTCACCTCAAACTTCCAGTGTATCAGTTTGTCCAAAAGTATGGCTTAGACGAAGATTTTCATCAAAACATGATTGATCAGACAATTGAGTTGGATAAAAAAACCCTTGATCAAAGCATAAAAAATCAGGAAAAGATAAAAAGAACCTTTGATAAGTCCTCAAAACAGAGGGATTTCCAGGCAGGTGATACAGTCCTCCTATGGGACAAACGGAGAGAGAATCCAGGGAGCCACGGCAAGTTCGACAGTTTATGGGCAGGGCCTTATATTATCCAGGATATAGTTGGAAAGAACTCTTTTGTCCTAAGCAGATTGGACGGTGAGAAGTTGCCACTACCAGTAAATGGTCAACTTCTCAAGCTCTTCTTCAACGAAGTCGTCTGATGTCCATGGGACATCTGTTGTATCATATTCTCTAAACCCTATCCTTTGTACTTTAAATTCATTTATTTATTGTACATAGTTTAAATTTTGTTGTACATAGTTTATTTTTGTAAAATATTTGTATATACATGTATATTATTTCCGCAGCTCATGTTTAGTGTTGGATTTCATATATGGACATGTTATTGACAAAAATTTCGGTGAATGCAAGTCATATGATTCTGGATTCTCATACGCTTTCCTTTAAAGAATAAAAGATCAAGCACACGTCCCCATATGGAGCCAATGTTATCCATCAAATTTGCACTAAGATGGACTTCTAGCAAGCCGCCAAAGTTTGAACATCATTTCTTCAAAATTCAGAGTTCAGAAGTTTAGCCGGTCGTAAAGGCCTCCTTTTCTCTTTACATTTCCATAAAAATTGTAATAAGAGATGTTTGCATGATGAACTTGTAAAAGGTCTTAACCACCTTAAGTCCTAAGCATGAGTTATACTCTGGAGTGTTTTTTCACTTACTAATTATATTTTGCCATTTTCAGGCGATTTATAATTTATGAGTTTTTTCACTCAATTCCTCCAGAGTTGGAGTATATGCCCATGGTTAGGCTTGAGCATGGATCTAAGCCTAGTGTCTAATGTATATTACCATGCTAAACATCCTCCTAGAGTCTTATGGAAATGTATTAAGTCCCCCCTAGGATTTTTTAATTTTTTCAACTAATTAAAAAATTGTCAGAATTTGGCAATTTTTAATTAAAAAATAAAGATACATTAAAAAAGTGGTACTAGGGGACTAAATAGGCCATGGGGGTGCTCATTTTTGGACCTAGAGCACCCATATTACCTAAGTACCCACTTGTTTGAGTAAAATTAGTGATTTTAATCACTTCAAATTACTTTTACTCTCAAAAACCCAAAAAAGTCAAATAAAATAAATAAAAAATCAGCAAGGGCAAAAATAAAGAAACATGTGGGGACATGTTTGAGTTGTAATAAAGGCCCAGAAGACAAGGTGGCGCCCCTAGGGTGATGTATGATGGGTTAAAGGTGTGGCATATGGCATACATACTCTCCCTTGAGGTGGCGCATTCCCCAAGGGAGATCCTCTCCCAAATCGTTGACTCAATCAATGTTGCAAGGTGGCAGCTCTATGAACATATGGCATGAGGAGAGGGCTACAACTCGCCCCTCCTCCTCTTACACTTGGTCCTCATCAAGAGATGCGCCCCTCACACTTGGCATGCGCCCTCCACATTGGAATCTTCACCCAAACTTGTATAAATAAGAGCATGCTCTCCCATTGTTACCTAGTTGGAGCTTGGGTGAGATGCTTGCTATTGTAATCGGTATATCATTTCTATTTGAATAAAAAAGCTTTGAAGGCTACTTAATGGTGTAGAGCTATTGTGTGTGGATCATCTATGTGTATGGTGTATATGAGGTATATGTTTTGTTGATTATTTCTTGCAATTTCTTTTGGTAAATCTTGGCCTTGTAAGGGGAGCTATCTCTCAATAGGATAGAAGTAGGAAGTTTGCTTGCTTCTTGTTTCTACTGTCTTATATATGCTAGGTAGTTTGATGTGCATGCTTATTTTGCTTAATTCACATGCTCTCAAATTCTTCTAAATTATATGACACCAATGCGGTTTACCACTTTGCAAGAAGTTTGAAGTTGTGCAGGATATCTCATTTGAAGGAGAGGCTAAGATAGCTTGCTGCCCCCTCATTCTTCAAAATTTGTGGTGAAGTAACATAGTCCCTCCACTCTCCATCGAAACAGGAGACTCCATTGCCCAAGGGTTCAAGAAAATCAAGCATTTCTTTCTTTTCTTTCTCTTCAAATTCTACAATTTTGGTTACTTGTTCTAAACACACATAAAGTAAAAGTTTGTTGGTTTATAAGATTGAATATCTCATTTACTTTATGTACTTCAAAGCAAGTAGTTTAGATCTCAAATTCTAAAGAAAGATTCAACTAGATCTAGCTTGCTTCTTTTCATCTTTAGTCTCAATTTTTTCGGCAATTTTTAAAGGCTAAAGATCGGTGCTTTCCAAGAGCTTAATTTACATATTTGAACAAAGTTTACTGTCTTTATATTTCTATTTTAGGACAACGAAAAGAATAGTAAGAAAAGGGCTTTCTCTACTTAGTTTAATTTCAAAATTTTGTTAGTTTATCATAGAATTCGACATAGAAATTTTTGTAAATTTTTTACTAATAACCCAAAACACTTCTAAAGTGTTTTTGGGCATCTTTTGCTATCTTTTGTTCGTTGTTTTATGCAAGTTGACGAATAGATAGGAAGAAACTCTGTCCGTTTTGGGTGGATTGGGAGCATCTAGAACCCACAGGAGCACCCATTGTACTTAATAAATCTTTGTAAAGCATTGTAAAGACTTGTAATGAATGGTCAAAAGTCACTTCCATAAAATCTTGTGTGAGATCTTAATAAAATCAATGAGACTACAAGCTCCTGCTCTTCATTCCCCCTGGGGGAACGGTGTTTTCGGTGGTGGTGTCAATTTTTTGCAAGTTTTAGCTTAGATTTGATCTTGCATAAGTAAAGTAAGCTAAAGTAATCTTTAATCCATCACAAAGCACAATTAATCAGTTTAGATCAATTTTTCATTTTTTGCAAAGCAGAACACTAATTGCTAGATTAGCTTTATTTTCCGCAATTTCAATTTGGCAAATAAACCATCCCCTCATCGACCTTGCAAGAGGCCTAGTCAGTGTGGATCTAGTAATTAGTCTCACATTTATTTTACTTGTCATAAAAGAAACAAATTCCCCTCAGCTCACAGTGCGGTTTCTGACCCTTCCAGTTGCGAGCTAGTCTCGATCTGCTGGGAGTAAGTTCATACATGCTGTGTTGGTCAGTGGTTGATAGTTTAATTAGGACAACCCCCAAAGTAGTTAACTTAATGCACAGGAAAACGCCTTGAAGTGACCTGAGAAGTAAGGCAGACCCTCTTGGAACCTGGCTTCCCACCCGTTTTGGACATCCAGCACTTTGAGTGAGTTTTACTAGTGAGACCATTGGGTTTCGATAAAGTTCTCCGCAAGTTTCCAAACAAAGAGTTAACCTCCAAAGAGGTCCAAACCATTTCATTAACTGAACATTAATTTATTCTAATAAAACACTCGAACTACATTGCTCACAATTTACTTTAAGGCACTGGTCTCAATTTTTCACACTCAGCAAAACCATAAGCTTCATTTCAAGTTTGGTTATCTATCTAATTTAAATGAAACTTGCACCTAACAATTGTTTCTCAGTATCCTTTTGATGCAAGTATATGCTCATTTGATTATATATCGTGGTGAATGTTTGCTTCATGTTTTATCAGTTTATGGTTGATGGTTTAAAAGAATAAATAAACTCCTAGATTTCATTTTTTGTACTTAACTTACATCAAGCCATAGTATATTTGTTAGGGACTACCCCCCTTGGCTTCGCTAGGAGTTGGCCTAGACAGAGGAGTTGAGGATTAGGTGACAACACCTTAACTCTCACTTGCCCCCAAGGTCACACCGAGTGGATTGAAGATTTCTTCCACGTCTCCCAGGTGTGTATAAGGCGGCAATAGGCCCGATCTACATTATGGGAGATTTTGGTGGCATTTGGAGGCTCCTAGAGGGGAGAACGAATTCTCCTTGACTTAGTCAAACCAGTTGAGGGTTTGCCCAGTTGGAGGAGCGAAACTTCTTAGTTCAACTTGAGACTTGGCTTGGTGGATTCTATTAGCTCGATCTACATTCAAGGAGAGTTTAAAGGGATTTGGAGCTCAAAAAGAGGAGGGCCGAAACTTGAGGGTTTATCAGCATCCATAGCAGGGCGCAACTCAGCCAATTGGAGCGGTTTTGCAAAGTATTGACGAGGTCCTCTCATCTTCAGTCTTATCTGGCTTGTTGGTAGCCTTTGCAGGCTTGGATCTCTTCTCAGACAGCCTTTGGGAGACACTTATCTTTTTATTGCTTATTATTGTATCGGTTGGCAGCCCATTTTGATATTATTGGAGTTTTCTTCCAGATCTACAGATCTCTTGTATACGAGATCTCTCTACTATCTAAATAAAGGTCAAATCTGAAATTATTGGTTCTCTACTAGTGTTCTTGTATATCTTGTCTTGTTTATGATTATATGCTTCAGATCTATTGCTCAAACAACACTAAGTAAATCCATAATGCGCATCTTCATGAGTAAACCTGCAAACACATAAACAAACATAGCAAATAGTAAGGGACAATGATCAAGCCCTAACTACTCATACAAAAGGAGGAACGAAGAAATCCTACTTCAAAAGGGAATCTCATAGAGAACCGCAACCATCAAACAAGTTCAACAATCAAGAATCTCATCCAAGAAATTTTCAGAAGAAAGGACAACCCAAGGGACAAGATCTCTCATCCATACAATGCTATCATTGTGATAAAATGGGACACAAGGCGAATTCTTGTCCAGTCAGAAGAGAAGAATACAAGAGGAAGCACAAAAGGCAACATGCCTACATAGCCGAAGATGAAGAACCACCTATGAAGATGATTAAGGACCATGTCTTGATCTCAGCTCTCTCAGGATTTGTATCACCTGGAGAGGACACATGGCTCATTGATAGCGGTGCATCAAAACACATGACGGGTAAGAAAAATACTCTCTTGTATTTCAAAAAAGAAGTTTTCTTAGAAAGTAACTCTTGGAGATGATTATCAATATCCCATCAAGGGAGTAGGAGAATCAAACTACAGGCTAGATTCAGAAAACTCAATAACAATGAAAGACGTACTCTATGTACCGGGATTAAAGAAGAACTTACTTTCCATATCAGCTTTAGACAAGAAAGGCTATAGAGTTGCCTTCATAGATGGAGAAGTTCTTATGTGGGCTAAGGGAGAAACCTTAAATGAAGCAATCGTCATCGGAAATGAAGAAAATGGCTTATATAAGCTGAAGGGTCACCCAGAAACTGCCATGACCCATGCCATCGAAAACTCATGCGAACTTTGGCATAGAAGATTGGCCCACATCAACTACAAGGCACTACCATACATATGCAAAGCTGTTACAGGTTTACCAGAACTCAAGGTTGATCAGGAAGGCATATGCAATGGATGTGCGCAAGGGAAGAATATCAAGAACCCTTTTCCAAAAAGGGATAGCAAAGCAGAAGAAATATTGGAACTCATTCATTCAGACGTGTGTGGCCCAATGCCATCATCCTCCATTAACGGATATGTATACTATGTATCATTTATTGATGACTATTCTCGTAAGACCTGGATATATTTCTTAAAATCTAAAGATGAAGTATTCAGTAAATTCAAGGAATTCAAAGCCTTGATAGAGAATCTTTCTGAAAGAAAGATTAAGATACTCAGGTCAGATAATGGAGGAGAATATACCTCAAAAGAGTTCGTGAACTTCTGCAAAGATGTTGGGATCAAGAGGGAACTCACTACTCCCTATAATCCCCAACAAAACGGCGTAGCTGAAAGGAAGAACAGAACAATTATGGAAGCTGTAAAGACCATGATTCACAATCAGGATCTTCCTATGTGCTTATGGGCAGAAGCAGCAATGGCAGCTGTTTATGTGCAGAACCGATTATCCCATAGCGCACTTGGGTTCAAGACCCCGGAAGAAATGTTCACCAGAAAAAAGCCAGAGGTAAGCCATCTCAAAATATTTGGCTGTCTAGAATTTATTCATATACCGAAAGAGAAAAGAAACAAGCTAGAACCCTCTGGAAAGAAGGGAATATTCGTGGGATATTGTGAGGTATCCAAGGCCTTCAGAATCTACATACGTGGTCACCGCCATATTGAGATCAGCAGGGACGTGACCTTTGATGAAGAAGCAGCGCTTAAGAAATCAAGAAGATGCCAGCTTGAAGAAGTGTATGAAGAGGAACCTGTAAATCCCAGGACTACAGAATCCGTGAGGAAAGTGCCCATAGCTGCAAAACCTATAAGGGAAGTCGTAACTTCCCCTGATGAGGAGACCCCTGAAGACCATGATATAACAGAAGTTCAAGAACCTCCTCAAATGACCTTCTCCCATAAAAGAAAGCCTGCTTGGGCAAGAGAGCTTATTCAAGATGGAGAGAAGTATGGTGTTCCAGAAAGAACCACGAGACAGGTGAAAAGACCAAAGCCATTCTCCAGTTACACGGCTTTGATGTGTAATCTACTAGATGAAGAGCCTACATGCTTTGAAGAAGCCATTCAAAAGAAGGAATCGGCAGATGCCATGACAGAGGAATACTAATCCATAATAAAGAATGATGTATGGGAAATAGTTCCCAGACCAAAAAGTAAGGATGTGGTATCATCAAAATGGTTTTTCAAAATAAAACATGCTACCGATGGAAGTATTGAGAAATATAAAGCAAGATTTGTCGCTCGTGGCTTTTCCCAGAAAGA
>JASDQU010099976.1:619766-630222 GCA_032191745.1 Picea mariana | reverse complement strand
GGGGGGGGGGGTCCGGAATAATGGTATTGGGAGGCACACTTGTCACCTCTAGGTAATTTCAGACCCCTCCCTCCCAATACCACTTACCACCTCAGGGGGGTTCTGAAATACCACTTACCTCTCCAAAACCGCCCTCCCCCATTTTCACAAAACCACTATTTTTCCAGTTTTGACCAGTCTTCTTATGAAGCATATTCCGAGCAAATGAAAATTAATTTTGAAAGACTGAGAGAGGTTTTTCTCTGTAACAGGATGAATAAAAAAAACCTCTCTCATTTTTTGCACAGGTTCCACCAGTTGGGAGAACAAAATCCGTATTTCAGCCTTATTTTTTGGATTTTCGGTTTTTCTGTTACAGTCTCGATTTTGCAGGAGTTGTTCTGGCGAGATGGAGGCGAATTTAGAAAACCCAAAGGAGGATTTTCTCAAAAGCATGTCCATATACAATAAAATACTTTAGTGTTTTCCCAGGTGTTAGCATTGAAGAGATACAAATGTCTGTGCAGACCCATGTTTTGCAGAAATTCGGCCCGTCTTTCATGGCAGACAGTTCAGGATTTTTGGGGATTTGTTGATATTTTTGGCCGAAGAGGTTGAATATGAATTAAAACACTTTTTGGGGGATCTCTCCTATTTATTTATTTGAGTTTAATGTAAAATGGTTGATGATTGAGATCAGGATTCATGCCCCACAGGGGATACATTGTAATTTTCTTGATGACTTTCCAAAAATAAAAATTATAGTTGTAGGATTCTTGTGTTAGATTCCCTGGTGATGTTTTTCTCTAAGTAACTATTTTATTTATCTTTTAATCCATTTGATGTTTTCCTTGATCCAATCATTGAAAGAAATATTACGAACAAAACTTGTTTTTTGCACTCTGTTTCTGTTCTTTTAATGGTCTGCATGTGTTCGTCTGAAGTTGAGCATAGGAATTATTATCTACCCCTCTGCTTAGTGGATTTTCCATTCTCTTCCTCTCCTCCACTTTCATTTAATTCAATTTGATCCAGCAGTCTTTCTATCCTACCTTATGGTGACAATATTTACATCTGAGATAGATCCATTTTCAGAAAGGTAGACCCCATGGCCCAATGAAAATTTGAGTTTTTGATCTCCCAAACATACCAAATCCATAAACAAACCCATGTTCTGCATAACTAGCCTAATATCTATTCAAACAAATCTATATCAAATAGAGAGATCCCTCTCTGAGTCTTGGAGGGCTAGATCCAAGACTCGAAGCGATTTTGATGTTGCCTCTGTTACTGCCTCCACAGCCTTGGGAAAATTACAAAGTGATAACACAGTCCCTAATGGGGGAAATCAAGCAAGACTCACCACCCAGTTTGAATCAGTCTTTTTGGCACTCTGTACCAAACTGCATATCCCTACAGATAAACCTTCCTCTTCCTCACCTCCACATACTGAAGGTGACCATTCCTCTCATTCCCATACCTTGAAGAACCATCACTTTCAATGTGACCTACGCCTCCTGCGAGTGGATGTGACCAAATTTGATGGATCGGACCCCACTGATTGGGTAACCCAAATGGAACATTACTTCTCTTTATATGGCATTACAGATGACTTGGCCAAACTCCGGTATGGTGTTCTCCATATAGATCAAGAACGTTGGCAATGGTGGCAATGGAGAAAAACTTCTCGTCAAGGGTATATTTCTTGGAAACACTTTGTGGCAGAGCTTTATGAATTCTTTGACACTGACACCAACCATTTGGGTCGTTTGACAAAGCTGAAACAATTAGGAACCATGGAATAATTTATCGCTGCCTTTGAGCACCTGGATTTTAGAACAGAGGGTATGTCTGATACCTTTTTCCGAGAGTGTTTTATCAGTGGCCTCAAGGATGAAATTCAGGCCCATGTCCTCATGTCTCGGCTTGAAATTTGGGTGGAGGCTACCAAAAGAACTAAAGAAGAACAACAAGTTGTATCTGCTCAAAACCGCAAACCCTCCTTTATCCCTTGCCCTAAACTAGTAAATCCCACTAATCCCTCTGCTCCACTAAAGATCCAAAAATTGATCAAGGCTGAAATGAATGAACGCCAACTCAAAGGCCTTTGTTATAACTATGATGACAAATATTTCCCGAGCCACAAGTGTAAAGAAAAAAATCTTTTTATGTCCATCTCCGAGGATATTTCACAAGAAGATGAAGAAACTCCCTCTGTGTTTGAGTCACCTGAATCCACTAACATAACCCCTCCCTTAGACCCTCCTGAAGTAGAACCAGTCATTTCCCTCAATGCTCTCACTAGTTTCTCCACTCCCCAAACCCTCAAGCTAATCGATTACATCAAGCATCAGAAGGTCATCATTCTGGTTGATAGTGGTAGCACCCATAATTTTATTCATCGCCGCATTTCCCAAGAAACTCATTTCTACATCCATGCCGTCAATAATTTCCAAATCATGATTGCTAATGGTGGTTCCATGAAATGTGGAGGGCATTGTGAAATTGTGTGTCTCCAAAATGGTGACTACCACCTAAAATCCCATATGTTTTCTATTGACATGGGAGGTTGTAACATTGTGTTGGGTGTATATTGGCTAAGGACTTTGGGTCCCATTCTCATGGATTTTAAAGACTTAACCATGCAATTCAACCAAAATGGCTAGCAATATAAGTTCCTAGGCATCACCGTCGGTTCACCTGAGATCATTAGTTCCCATCGCATGGAAAATCTGCTCAAAAAGGGTCATTCTAGTGTTATCGCCCAACTCCATGCCATACAAGAAACAAAGACACCCTCGGTACCGCAAGACATCCAAGCCATCCTTTCTAAACATCAATTGGTCTTTTCCACTCCCCAAGGCTTCCCTCCTTCCTGTGGTGTTCATGATCATTCCATTCCCCTTGTACCCAGAAGCCTTCCTCCCAATATCTGTCTGTATTGTCACCCCTTTTCCAAAACAAATGAAATTGATAAAATGGTCCAAGAACTCCTTAATGCAGGTGTTATCCACCCTAGTATGATACCCTACTCGTCTCCTGTGGTCATGGTCCTGAAGAAAGAAGGTTTTTGGCAAATGTGTCCTGACTTCTGTTCCCTCAACAAATGTACAATCAAAGACAAATTCCCCATTCCTATCATTGATGACCTCCTAGATGAATTGAGTGGCACCCAATTCTTCACTAAACTGGATCTTCATTCGAGCTACCACTGGATACGTATGAAAGAGGTAGACATTCCCAAGACTGCCTTTAGAAATCATGAGGGCCACTATGAGTTTTTTGTCATGCCCTTTGGCTTGTGTAATGCCCCCTCCTCCTTCCAAAGCCTCATAAATCATGTCTTCCATCCTTTTCTCCGCCATTTTGTCTTAATTTTCTTTGATGATATCCTCATCTATATAAAAACTTGGATATACCATCTTGCTCATGTGGATCGAGTTCTCCATCTACTCTCTCAGCACCAACTTTTCCTGAAACAGTTTAAATGTGCTTTTGGTGCCTCAGAAGTAGAATACTTGGGTCAATTGGTTGGCAAAGATGGTGTCAGGGTGGATCCTAAAATGATTAAAGCCATGCAAGACTGGCCTCACCCAAAGACTCTTAAGAGCTTGCGTGGATTTCTAGGCTTAACAGGGTATTATCGCAAGTTTGTTAAGAATTATGGGAATATTGCATCACCTCTCACTGCTCTCCTAAAAAAAAACTCTTTCACTTGGACTCTAGTTGCTACTCAAGATTTTCAGACCTTGAAGATGGCCATGTGCACCACTCCATTCCTCGCTCTTCCCGATTTCACAAAGACCTTTGTGTTGGAATGTGATGCCTTAGGGAAAGGAATTGGTGTTGTCCTTATGCAAAAGGGTAGACCTTTGGCCTTTGCCAGCAAGCAACTATCTAAAAGAAATCTGTGCAAATCCATCTATGAAAAGGAAATGTTGGCTATTCTCCATGCTGTGGATCTATGGTGTCCTTATCTATTGGGGTAACATTTCCAAATTAAGATAGACCATCCAAGCCTCAAGTATTTTCTGGAACAACGTATTTCCTCCCCAGAACAACAAAAATGGGTGACTAAACTCTTTGGATATGATTATGAGATCATTTATAAGAAAGGAAAAGACAATGTGGTTGCAGATGCATTTTCCCAAAAATATGAAGACAAATGATCCTTTTTTTCTCTTTCATTCATTGTACTAGATTGGCTCCAAGCCGTTCACCAGGAATGGCTACAAGATCCCAAAAGTTCCTAGTTGATCCACCAATTTCAGTCAAAGGCTCCATCTTCCCCAGGATACTCTTGGCTCCATGAGTAACTTTGATACAAAGTCCGTTTGTATTTAAGTAAACAATCAAAGCTTAAATCCACGGTACTTTCTGAGATTCATGCTACACCCACAACAGGGCACTCCGGGTTCACCAAAACCTATGACAGGGTCAAACGTTCATTTTTCTAGGATGGTATGAAACAGGACATTCGTAATTTTGTAGCTGAATGTGATGTGTGTCAACGCAACAAGGGAGAAATAGTCAAATCATTGGGCACACTACAACCACTCCTGATTCCACCTGCTATTTGGAAGGATATCTCTATGGATTTTATTACCGGCTTACCCAAATCAGGAAATAAATCCGTCATCATGGTGGTTGTTGATCGCCTTTCCAAGTATGTTCATCTCTACACCCTTCAACACCCATTTACAACATCCACGATGGCTCAAATATTCATGGATCAGGTCTTCAAGCTTCATGGCATGCCACACTTGATTGTTTTTTATCATGACCCAAATTTCACAAGCAATTTTTGCCAAGAACTGTTCAAGATACAAGGCACCGAATTGCATCTCAGCACAACTTATCATCCCCAGAATGATGGCCAAATGGAAAATGTCAACAAGTGTTTGGAAACATATTTGAGGTGTTTTTCCTTGGAAAAGAAAAATCAGTGGGCTCAATGGTTACCCCTAGCTGAATGGTGGTAAAACACTTCATACCATACAACTACATGCATGACTCCTTTTGAAGCAGTATATGGATAGAAGCCACCTTCAGTTCTCTCATACTTACCGGGTGCCTCAAAGGTCCAGGCAGTTGACCTAACACTTAGAGCTCGAGAGGCTATTCTCCGTACCCTCAAAGAAAATTTGGTAATGGCACAAAATCACATGAAACAACAAGCAGATCAAGGTCACTTTGAACGTCAATTTGCAGAAGGGGATCATCTGTTTCTTCAACTGCAACCTTACAAGCAAACTTACCTCAAGGCCGATCATTGTCAGAATCTAGTGCCCAAATTTTATGGTCCTTATACCGTAGTCAAGCGTGTGGGACAAGTTTCCTATCAGTTAGCTTTGTGTTAGAAAGTTGTCAATATTGCATAAGAACCAAGTTGTTAGGATTGAATAAGAACCAAGTTGTTAGTCTTGAAGAGTGAACTCCTATGAGAGTTGAAATAGATAATTAAGTGGTTGTTGTTGTTTCCTAGTAGTTTTCCTAGTAGTGATCTCCCTTGAGTTTCCTAGTAGTGAGATTATTAGTTACCTGCGCTGGAGAGAACCTGATAAAGAAATGGGATGCTTGATGGATTGAGATAAGTGAAGGGGTACATTCCTTAGTTTGGGTAGACCGAGATGAAGAGAGTTGGTGGAAAATCAAGATAGATGTAGGAGAATTCCAGTGGGTTGTGGTTTTTGAGATGTGAGTGGACAATGAAAGACCACCTTGTATTTTGGATTGCTAGCCCAAGGTAGAGGGTGACTTTCTGTTGATATTTGTAACAACAAGTCTATGGTTGAATGGAATGTTCTTTCTAGAAAATTGGTTGCACAACTATTTTAAAAAGATAAGTGCTTTATGTATTTTTTTCTTGCATTATGAGTTTTAGTTGATGTTCATGAACTCTGTGTATGAGAAATGATTTATATGTTGTTGTAATGAGTTATTAGCTACACTCATGTGTTATTTCAGCATGTTGTATATGCATCTAGATAATTTGTATGATTGAGTAATTGGTAAGATACAAGAATTTATTTAGCATAAAATATTGTATTCGTATGTGTTTTCCAAATAGTAATGTTCCTCGGTTAAGTTGGGGGGACATTACAGATTGGTATCAGAGCTCAAGGTTCAACACCAATATTGTATGGGTCAAGACACATGTGAATTTAGTATAAATGTTTTGTTACATATTTTGACCTGTGACGGATTTGGGGGAAGTCATGAAAACAGAGTGAAAACCCCAAATTTATGAGAAAATTCAGGTCGAATTTTCACTCAGAACTGTCAAATAGATGATCAATGGCATTGATATGCAATTTGCGGGGTTAAAAGTTGGATTAGGAAGTCAAATTCCATGTTTTCATGGCAACTGTGAATTTAGAAGATCGATGGTTGCGATTCATTTTCACAGTTTGGTGAATTCCAATAGATCGATGGTTGAGATCCATTTTCGGAGGTTGCAAAAATGGAGAAAATTAACGGTCAAGATCCATTTTCAAGGTTCTAAAAATGGAGCAAATCAATGGTAGAGATACATTTTTGGGGTTGGAAGAATAGAGAATATCAATGGTTAAGAATCGTTGGTAGATTTGGAGGAAGTATGGTGGATCAATGACCATGATCATTTTAACAGGGAGATCAATGACCCAGACTCATCCTACATTTTAGTTGAAAATTTTCTAAGTATTGGAATTTGGTGAAATTTGTGGTAAAAATTGGGTTTCCAAAGAGATATTGTTGATGGCCAATGATTAGATCAACAAGATCAATGAAGTTTTTCATTCACCAAAAGAAATCATTGATGGACGATGGTTGGAGCAATGGGATTGATGAAGTGTTTGGTTTGACCAAAGGAAATTGTTGATCATCGACGGTTGGTTCAGTGAAATTGGTGAGCTTTTGGTTCATCCAAGATAAGTTGTCGATCGTCGATGAAGGGAAAGAGGAGGATGATGTGTCATGCCATGTCAACATCCAGGTGCCATGCCACATCAACCATATTTCCATGTCATCATCCATGTGTCATTCCATGTCATCATCTACATGTCATGCCATTTCATCTTATTTACAATGTTACCCAAGAAATGACCAATCGCCGATGATTTGGGTTCAGGGAAATTTGGGAACAAGTTTAGTTTGCTAAGGAAATTGTTGTTTGTCGATGATAAATGTCTGAAAAAAAAATGTGAGAAGGTATGGTTCATCAATTAAGTCATCGATGGAGTGATAAGGGTTTAAAACATTTTGTTAATTTTTTTGGTTTACTAAGGACAATCTTCGATCTTTGATCATCGATGGAGTTTTGAATTAAGGGTTGAGATCGACAACTCATATTAAAAGACTGCTATAATACTAAAACTATGAATTTTCTACCTTTTTTATTTTTATTTTTGAAGGTCATCACATTGCAGGGGAATTTTGAGGCCCTAAATGGCATTTCGGTACTTAAAATGAAAAATCTCAGTGAGATATTTCCAACAAGCTATTATGAGTGAAAATCAAAGCTAGTATGAGGAAGTTACAACTGAAACAATACAGGGTATATTTTTGGCACCAATTTACTTCCAAAGGGCACAAGTCCTTGCTCGAAATTCAATTTGGGATAAAGGAGCAATATATGGAAAGATTATAGACCATAGAAGCCATACATGCAACCAAATTTGGAATCTGGATACATAAACTGCACAAGAAGATAAAGAAGACACCTATAACATACATATATAAAAATGGGAAAACAATTTAAACTTCCTCAAACCATAAATTCTATCTTGGAGCTCATATTTGAGAAAAATAATAGTCATTGGAAAGGTATTGAGGAGGAGAAGGCATATATCAGCCCAAAATTTTGAATGGAGCTCTACATTTCTCTCATAGACTAAAAAAAAAAAATTTCAACAGTCAAAACAAAGAAATGGGTGTAAATTGCAACTTGTGATTGTTGTAACTTTTCGCTCAGAACTCAGAATGAGGCATGAGTACAACCATTGGAGATATTTTTTTAGAGAGGCATGTGTCTAAGGAATCATATTTTGATTTAGTTCATTGTATTCTTCATAAATTGATATGAAGAACAACCTATATTATAATTAATAAAATGATTTATTGTATGTTTTTCTCACAATAATTATTACATGCTCATTTCTTGTAGAATAGAGGTACAAGAAAATAATTTTGGTTCTTATATGAGGAATCGAGTTATGGAAGATACCCATGGATATTACAACCATGAGGAGGAGATCATAGGTATTCATTTCAACATGAAAATGTTGATACAAATTCTAATGAAAAAACAGGCAGGAATGAGCCTATAAATATGAGAATCCTACAAACAGAAGTGCAGAGCTATAGGGGAAATAATGAAAATATTATGAAAGATCAGGAGACGATACTACAAATTTTGAATATGTTTCATATGAAATATAATAAATACTTTGAAATAAAGAAAAAAACTAGTGCTATAAAAGTGACAACATCCATATTCCATAGCAGAAGGGATAATCATGGGAATGGCATGAATTCAAGGAGTATGGGTAGGCACCATCATTCCCCTGTGAAATCCACTAGGAGAGATCATGCAAGCTCAGAGTTAGGGATAAACCCAAGTGTATCTCCTGTTAGAAGGAATAGGAGAAGTCCTGAGGTAGACATCTTCCAAGGTTAACTTAGGAAAATCAAGCAACCAAATTTTAATGGTGAGAATAGAAAGGGAGAAGAGGTCGAGGCATTGTTATAGTGTTGATTAAGGTTGGTTGTCATTGATGTTAACCCTTGAAGAAATCCTAGTAGAAAAAAGGTCTGTGTAATGGACCCAAGGTTGTTTGATGACTCATTATTGTCTTGTCATGGTTGATAATAAGTACAAATGGTTGAACTCCAAAGTGGTCCCCTTATGGTGAAAGCCCTCACGGGAAGACGCTTTGCGAATTGAGTTATCCTATAAGTATGGTTAGATAACCCATGATTATTTATGGAATAATGAGATGAATATTAGTAAATTTTTTAGTTAAAATATCCTATATTGATAATGTTTTTCATTCCATTTATGGTGGTATGTGGAACGTCACATAACTCCTCACGGTTAGAGAGTTATGGCTATGAGAAGTTGGAGAACCCAAGTTTGGGTAATGGACCCAAATTTGTTTGATGGATAATGGTATGAGTTTTGATATATTTTTAGGTAATACTATTCTATATAAATATTACATGTCATGCCATTTATGGTGGTATGTGGAACGTCACATAACTCCTCACGGTTTAAGAGTTATGGCCGTACGCAGTCGGAGGACCCTCACATGTCATTTAGAAGCACCAAAAGGTCAAAGTAGTCAAAGTGGTTCAAGAGATTTTAGAAGGTAAATAATAAAGTGAAGTTATGAGTGTTCTATAATTCAAAGTTAATATAAAATAAATTATTTAAATAATAAATTTAATGGAGAAATTAGAAGTGGGTTAACCCTAAAATAAGGAAAGTGAGCAAAGTGACCTAGAAGATGTTTTTAAGGAAGCTACTTGGAGAGTATAAATAAGAGTCAAGGCTCTATAATTTGATATCACACTTGATAATATTGAATATTTATAGATTTCTGAGGTAACCAAAGGATATCTAAGACAAATTTCTGAAGGAAGGGGAAGAAAATAAGGCCGAAATTAAGGTGTTTCAGGTAAAAACATCATAACTTCTTCATAACAGATCCAAATTCAGTAAGACAAAATGTGTTGGTTAGAGTATAGTCTTTATTATGTTGTGTAACAGTTTTATATCAATTCAAAAAATATTCTATGTGGGGCACTCTCTACAAGGTCACTCTCTAGAATAAGACAGAATTCAACAAGGTCTATTACAGAGTTACAAATCATATTTGGATGATGAAATTGATGAGGGATTTTGGTTAAGGTACATATTGGGTACATGGTTGAGACAAGCAGTTGATGATTTGGCACATGCATGAGGTGTATAGTTGATGATGTTGGTACATATTTATGAGTCACAGTTGATGAGTAGTTGACACATGATTGGTACATACTTGGTACATGGTTGGATGCACTTATTTATGGTACAAGTTGATTACAGGTTGTTTGGTACAGGCTGGTGCATGGTTGATGCACTTGTTTATGGTACAAGTTGATTACAGGTTGAGGTACAGGTTGATGCATCGTTCAGATTTATTGGTACAATTTTACAATGGTATAACTCAGAGTGATAGTGTGACATTGGTTCCATCATTATACCTCTACTTCAAGACGGTTGGACGGGGAAAGGAAAGGTGGTTGTAGCCACCTTCTGGTTGTAGCCTCCTTCTAGTTGTAGCCAGAGAATTATGGAGTTGGATCTTCTCTTAGGTTGTAGCTTGAGAAACTAGGGGGTTGGATCCTCCTTTTAGTTGTAGCTAGAAAACAAAGGAAGTTGGTGCTTCCAATGAATGTAATTCTTCAAGACATATAAGAAAAAGCATTATGTGGTTTTCTCTCGATTTGGTTT
>JASDQU010099976.1:564084-608309 GCA_032191745.1 Picea mariana | reverse complement strand
GGAATGCATCCTTAGCCGTAGATCTAGACGGGTGGACTTTGGCCATCCAGATCTGCTCGCTACTTACCCTAATGCATGATCGCGCCCTGGCTTAAAGTTGACGTCGCTTCCTCTCATCTGACGGTCGTTACAGACCCTGAGATCCTCCGAAATAATCTCATCCGTTCATTGGGATTTATCATCACGAGAGTCCGAACTCTCGATCACGGGACTCCTAAGTTCTTGGTCCCTAGTTTCCTGACACGGTTAATCTCTCGACACGTAACCTTCGTAAATCAGACGGTCCACAACTACTCTGAGGTTTCCACCCAGGAAAGTCCCGATCCCTTGTCACCAGGACTCTTGATCTCGCGATTTCTGATTTCCCGAAATGGGAGATCTCACGACACGTGGCCTCCGCTAATCGGACGACTCAGATTCGTCCCGGGGTTTTCCCCATGGAAAATCCTGAACTCTTGTCAACAGGAATCCCGATTCTGTGATTCTCGATTTCCTGAAATGGGAGATCCTACGACATGTGGCCTTTGTTAATCAGACGGTTCAGATCCGTCCCGGGGTTTTCCCCATGGAAAATCTTGAATTCTTGTCAACATGAATCCCGATCTCGCGATTCTCGATTTCGTGAAATGGGAGATCTTACGACACGTGGCATCCATTAATCAGACGGTTCATATCTATTCCGAGGTTTTTCGCCCCTGTACACTGGAGTCTTAACCCTCGGGTAACTCCTGACATATCCAACAGCTGTCGAGTTTTCCAGCCGAGATCCGACGGCTCATACTAGTTCCTACCCGTGCATTCTTCCACGACTCCCTGGACATGGAAAAATCAACGGTCCAGATACTCCCATGGACCCTGGAGATCTATGATCTCGATTTCTTCGCTGCCCACGAGGACACAAAGAAACCAAATGGTAAGGTGTTTAACACCCTACTTTCTCCTACCAATCTAACGGTCGTGTGTGACCGCAGATTTCCCGACGGGATCTCGTCCGTCCATCACCTCCTATCAAGGTTAAGGCACTTAACGCTCTATCTTCTCCTTTCGATCTGACGGTCATGAGAAACCACAGATCTCCTGACAGAATCTCATCCGTCGATTCGATACTTCATCCTTATGCTGCCATCTCGGGTTTTTCAAGAGGGTCATTCCTCTTCATGCAGGGTTACTAAGGCCTTGTGCCTTCACATTCTTTTTCCAGGTTCTCGATGGGCTTTTCAAGGAAGGTATCTCTATGGGGAGGTTTTCCCAGGGTATTACCTAAGGCAGTAAGGGTATCTTTCTCTCCCTAGAGCCAGGCATGAAGTCCAAATTAGATTAGCATGCATATAAATAAAAATTTAAGAGAGCATAAGCCACACAGAGTCTTTCCATATAATCATGCAACTACCAGTGTTGATCAAGATACCATATCGACATACTTACAATGAAATCATTCACACTTTCGTAGCTTATGAGCATAATTATAAGAATAAACATATATATATATATATATATATATATATATATATATATATATATCAAGATTCCAGAGGCAAAACACTTATCATAAATAACACTAGGGGTTAAGCAACTGCTGAGAGGGGTGCCCGTTTCCACCCAACCATAGGCTTAGCGAATCCCAGCGGATTTACCACTAGCCACCCCTGAGCTGAGACCATGATGCTGTGAGACTGTGTCTCTGTTTTCCAATGACTAGGAGTGAAGGTTGCAATCCTTCCTCTCTGCTATCACTCACTCTGCATATCGCCAAAGTTCTCCCCTCGCGTCTGCCCCCAATCGCTTCTACCCTATGCCTTATCCTCTTGCGAGGTTGCGTGTGGCGTGATTTCCCTCACACTGGCCAGTCATGATGGCTCTACGGATGGGCAGTTCACCTCCCCATCCCTCATTAATTCTTGAGGAGCCATCTACCTACCAGTATGCGAGGTATTTAATTCGGGGCCAGTGAGCTGCTTTTGGTTCTCCGGGCCAGTGGAGTCCAAATACGGTATTAATTCTCGGTGGAAGTTAACGCCACCTTTTCAGGTGTCTTCTACCGCCATCGTGGTCTCTTTTTATGCACATCCCCTCTCAACAGTCCTACAATAAATTCATAATGTTATTCACATTCATTGACCTTTTCCTCAAGGTCCATTTACATCACATATTCACATTTATGAGTTTGCCATAGTTCTTGGCCAGTCCAGTTATTTTTACAAATTGGGGGAAACAGGGTGTTACAACTACCCTATGCTCTAACCTAATTACCTATGACATTTAGCCCAGATTAAACCATTGGACTAAGAAATTACTCTATCCTGGGGTTATTTGACCAAGATTAGGCAGTTTGGTCAAATTTATTCACTAGCTAACCTAATTTGCTTGGCTAAGATTAAACAATTTAGCCAAGATTATTCACTACTCCTATCAACATCAATTTAAAAGGACTTGGCCATGTTTAAACTGTATGAACCAAGTCACTGTTATTGCATGGGGCTCTATCCAATTTCTTTTATGCCCTCTTTTATTCTTTTTCTTTCTTTTCTTTTCTTTTTCTCAAATTATTTGCAGAATGAAAAATCATTTGACAACCAAAACAATAAAAGGATAAAATTTTCAGTCACCAGTTGATATTATAAATTATAGGGTTATAACACTAAGGACCTAGAGTTTTTTCGCTCTTCTTCCTCCTATCTAAATTCTATCACCTTCTACTCCAGCGATTACCTACTCAACTTAATTAATGAAACCTAATGACTCATACAGGATAATATCCTACACGTGTAATATATTACAATCGTGTAAGGATTTACAATAAGCTATCAATTCAAAATGGTGGCCCGACTTTACATACAACTAATTAATTAATGAGAGATTCAAAAATATCTCCACACCACTACCAAGCTAGTTAAGAGTCAATTTGGCTCTTTCAATGTGTTGAAGTGTCAACTCTGCTTCCACGTCTACTTTTATTGATGTGATAGTGATGCTCTTGCATCAAGGTACATGATCAGTTGGCAGATGTTGGGGAAGTTATGACAGATGAGGAGTTGGTGAGGACGCCCCTGAATGGTTTTTCTAAGCCATGGGCCCCATTCATAAAGGGCATCATTGCATGGGAGTAACTTCCAGATTTTGACAGGCTATGGGATGATTTCATCCAGGATGAAATTCAGTAGGAATCTCTAGCATACCAACATGTTGGTGATGATTAGAATCTATCCCTTACCATTCAATCAAGGTGAAGCAGGGGGAATATAGGTGGAGAGTCAAATTCACAGGTTGGGAAGATGAAGGATCCGAGAAAAATGAAATTCTTTGCATGCCACACGAGTGGCCACTATGATTCACAGTGTCTGAATAAGAATAAAGGGAAGAGTCCATATCAACAGGTAGAACAATTTGCATAAGCTCAAGTTAAGGAGTTTGCTAAGAAGTTAGAGAAGGAGTTCTTGTTAGTCTCTTGTCTTTATAACAAATATTCCTGTAGTGCCTGGTTCATGGATAGTGGGGTTTCTCATCACATGACGGGGACTCATGAGTTGTTCACTAGATGGTTAGAGACATACTCAGATCTACATGTGAATCTTGGCACCCATGCCAAATTTGGTGTAGAGGGAGTTGGGACAGTCAAGTTCGAGCTGGAGTCATGATGTTTTCTAGGGGTGGCAGATGTGTTGTTCCTAGAGTTGAGGACGAATTTGATGTCAGTGTCATCTATGGAGGACAAGGCCTATGAATTATTGTTTTAGAATGTACAAGTGTTCATGCATTTAGAGAGATCTAGCCTTGACACGACAATCAACATTAGTGTCAGAGAGGGTAGGGTATATAGGTTGTGGGGCCAGTCTTTAAGAGGATCCAAGGGTATCTTGGATCATGGATATTTTTTAGTGATAGAGGACAAGGTGTAGGAGGCTTCGAAGGGTGGGTAGCTGGAGGGTGAGAAGGTTCACAGACTTCTAGTGTGGGGATTCAACCTTTATATGGGAAGAGGGAGTTAGCTCCTTCAAGTTTTGCGAGGAGATTAAGTTGGTACTAGATGACGTTGATGGATGCTCAGGAATAAGAGTCTCCTAGGAGAACATTGAGGGAGAGAATACCTTCGATGAAGTTTCCAAACTTCATCGCACTAATATGTAGTGTCATCAATTCTGTGACTTCCAGTATTTAGGGAGCAACTGACTAGTAGGGTTGGAGGGATGCCAGTGTGCAGGATGATGTGTGCAACACTGTGCAAGGGTCAGAGGAAGAACCGGTTCTAGGTGGCTCTTCGAGAAGTATCTTCCTCACTAAGAGAGAGTGTTTATGTTTGTATTATTAGATAGGTACTTCCACATTGGTTTTGTGTTTAACACATGGAAGTCGTCCTTAATGCCTCTTAACACTTGGGAGAATCACTTTAATAAAGTGATTATTAAAGTGAATGTACTTTTATAATTAATGGAGTTTAATTCAAGTCAAATGCCTTATTATTTGGCATTATTGAGTTAAATTAAATCCTATCCATTAGATCTAAAGTGATGGTGAGATCTAATCTTATCCATTGATAACTTTTGATATCTAGGGTTTAGGATTTAGGGTAAACTCAAGATTATAAAAGACAACCTAAGTAAGAAGAGGAGACAGACATAGAGTGAGATAGGAGATATCATTGATTGAGTGAAGGAATTCATCCAAGTGTGCAAGGGTAGGGTCCAAGGAAAGGAGAAAAGGTACAACAAGGGAGTAGCATCCAACAAGATCGAAGGATAGAATTTTATTTGTTAGGCTAGGCTATTTGTTGATTTGTATTTTCCTCAGGTGGGAAATTATCCCTGGATGAGAGCCCATATTTTATGTAATAAAATCAACAAGGTACTGGTTTTCTCTTAAGGTTTTTTCCAGGGGTATTTAACCCAAAAATTACGTGTGTACTTTGTGTATGGTTTCTTATTTATGCTTCCACTATAATGTTTCATTAAAAACTCAGTTGTGTTTTTATTCAATAATTAATTTTATTTGGAATTAACTACCAGGTGCTGGGTTAGGAGAAATTTAACATGGTATCAGAGCATGATCAAATTTGATAAAGGAACTAGGTTACATAGATGTGATTTTTAGCACAATAATTTATTTTTGTTTGCAGGATGTAGGGTAAATAAAAATAAAGAGAAGAAAAAATAAAAAATGTACAACTGTACAACATAGAATTTCATGTGCTGTAGTGGCTACATAATAGATCTGCGTGAGATGGGATATGATATTGTTGCAGATGGATTCATAAGATGAGAAAATTAGCTGCAGATAGGTCCATGGAGCTTGAGCTGCAACGGATCACAAAAGAGCAGTTGTGGGTTGTTAAATAGGTGTTGAAAGAGGTGACAGTTGTGTTAGCATTGCAAAGGAGGATCATGCCAAAAAGTAGCCAACCATGGAGATACATGCGACCACTGGGAGGAATCACCAGCTGAGGAGAGTGCATGGAACAATCGACATAGAAGTTATGTGGCAGTGTGAGGTGGAGCGACTACTGCAGACAATGCAAGTTGAAGAGCTGAGCAGCCGCAAACTGCTAGGAGACTAGCGGGTGAGGGAGGAGGAGACAATGGTCGACTTGTAGAAGGCATATCATGTGGTAGGAGTAGGAAACAAACAGATGAATAAAGGACTGTGACTGCAGCAACACATCCTGGTCGCAAGGGTAGACCAACCACCGATAGGGCCAACATCTAATGCAAAGCCACTGAAAAGGAGGTAGGGACAATAGATTCTCTAGCAGATTCGCTAACATAGCCAGTCGACATCCAAGACCGTAAAGGGCCTAAGAAAGGATCAGGTAGACTCACAAAGCCATCGAGAAGCCCATAAGGGCTTGAGATGACTATAGGAAGCCCCAGGCAACAACAAAAGGTTGTAGGAAGCCTCGGGTAGTAGCAGAAGGATGTAGGCAGCCTCGAGCAACAACAAAAGGAAACAAGTAGCCTTAGGTAGCTTTAGGTAGGGGTCCAGGCAGTGAGCAGTGGGATCTGGGAAGGGATCCATGCAGTGGGCAGTGGGTCCTAGGAATGGTTTGAGGTAGTTAGACAAATTATGGAGAACACATTGTGGGAGTTACATGGTGCATCGAATTTCATGGCTTGGAAGGTGAGGGTCACACTGGTTCTCATGGAGAACACATTGTGGGAGTTCACTGACTCAAAGGTGACCCCATCAATAGATCTGAAGTACCTGGCTGCCCATGAGTTGAAGGACGTGAAAGACAGGGGGATTATCTTAGATGCAATGAAGGATCATTTTATCCCTCACATATATGAGAATACGTTAGCTAGGGATATGTTTGTAGCTCTGACAAATATCTTTCAGAGAAATAATACAAACACGAATATGGTGTTTATGGAGAATCTCAAAGACACCAAGATGACCAAATTAGATACAGTGACCAGTTATCTCACCAAGACTATAGCTGTTGGGGAAGTCGTTACATATGAGGAGTTGGTGAGAATGACCCTAAATGATTTTTATAAGCCATGGGCCCCATTCATCAAGGGCATCATTGCACGGTAGAAACTTCGAGGTTTTGATAGGCCATGGTATGATTTCACCTAGGAGGATATTGGGGAGGAATCTTTAGCAGGCCAACAAGTTGGTGATGATGAGAATCTGGCCCTTTTCAGTCAGGCAAGGAGAAGCAGGGGGAGTACAAGTGGAGAGTCAACTTCACAGGTTGGGAAGAAGAAGGATCTGAGCAAAGTGAAATGATTTGCATGCCACAAGAGTGGCCATTATGCTTCATAGTTTCCAAACAAGAATAAAGGGAAGAGTCAGTCTCAACCTGTAGCAACATCTGTAGAATCACAAGTTAAGGAGTTTGMTGAGAAGCTCGAGAAGGATTTATCATTAGTCTCTTGTCTTTATGGAACATATTCCAGTAGTGCATGGTTTGTGGATAGTGGGGATTTTTGTCACATAATGGGGACACATGATTTGTTCACCAGATGGTGAGAGACAAACTCAGATCTACATGTGGAGCTTGGAACCCATGCCAAGTGTGGTGTAGAGGGATTTGGGAATGTCAGGTTCCAACTAGAGTCAGGAGGTTTTCTGGAGGTGGAAGATGTGTTGTATGTCCTAGAGTTGAGGATAAATTTTCTCTCAATATCATCTTTGGAGGATAAGGGTTATGAAGTCTTGTTCCAGAACAAACAAGTGTTCATGAGGGAGTTAACCCTAACACAATAGTTAACATTGGTGTTATAGAGGGCACAATATACATGTTGCATGGACATCCTATAAGAGGATCCAAGGGGATATTGGATCATGGATCGATGTCAGTGACATATGATGAGGATCAAGAGGATTTGAAGGGTGAGCAACCGAAGGGTGAGTAGAGTTCACAGGCTTCGAGTCCCGGGATTCAACCTTCAGATGGGAAGAGGGAGTTAGCCCCTTCCATTTATGCCATGAGACTGAGTTGGTATGAGATGACATTGATGGATGCTTAGGAGTAGGAGGCGCCTAGTAGAACATTAGGGGAGAGAATACCTTTGATGAAGTTTCCAAACTTCATGGCATTGATATGTAGTGCCATTGATTATGTGAATTAAAATATTCAAGGAGAAACTGACGAGTAGGGTTGGAGGGATGCTAGTGTGTGGGATGATGTGTGTGATGTTGTGTCAGGATCGAAGAAAGAACTAGTTCCAGGTGGCTCTTCAAGAAGTACCTTCCTCTCTAAGAGAAACTGTTGATGTTTGTAGTATCAAACATGTACTTCCACATTGATTTTGTGTCTAACATGTGGAAGTCGTTCTTAATGAATCTCAAGGCATAGGATATTCACTTTAATAAAGTGATTGTAAAGTGAATGTACTTTTGTAATTAATGTAGTTTAATTTAAGTCAAATGCATAAGTATTTGATATTAGTGAGTTAAATTAAATCCTATCCATTAGATCTAAAGTGATGGTCAAATATAATCTCAACCATTGATCTGTTGATTAAGGTTGGTTGTCATTGATGTCAACCCTTGAAGAAAGCCCTGTAGAAAAAAGGTTTGGGTAATGGACCCAATATTGTTTGATGTAAATATGAGTCATTATTTTTTTTTCATGGTTGATAAGAAGTAAATATGGATGAACTCCAAAGTGGTCCCCTTATGGTGAAAGCCCTCACGGGAAGACGATTTGTGGAGTAAGAGAACCCATGCTTAATTATGGAATAATGAGATGAAGGAAAGTGAATTTGTCAGAGAAAATATCCTAGATGGATAGTTCTTTTCATGTCATTTCTGGTGGTATGTGGAACGACACATAATTCCTCACGGTTAGAGAGTTATGGCCATGAAAAGTTGGAGACCCCAGGTTTGGGTAATGGACCCAAGTTTGTTTGATGGGTAACGGTATGAGTTATGATATGTTTTTAGATAATAATATTCTATATGGATAGTACATGTCATTCCATTTCTGGTGGTATGTAGAATGTCACATAACTCCTCACAGTTTGAGAGTTATGGCCTTACGAAGTTGGAGGACCCTCATATGTCATCTAGAAGCCCCAAAAGGTCAAAGTAGTCAAAGTGGTTTAAGAGATTTTGAAAGGTAAATAATAAAGTGAAGTGATGAGTGTATTATAATTCAAAGTGAATACAAAATAAATTATTTCAATAATAAATTTAATGGAGAAATTAGAAGTGGACCCAACCCTAAAATAAGGAAAGTGGGCCAAGTGACCTAGAAGATGTTTTTAAGGAAGCTACTTGGAGAGTATAAATAAGAGGCAAGGCTCTCTCATTTGAATAACACTTGAGAATATTGAATATATATAGGTTTCTGAGGTAAACAAATGATATCTAAGCCGAAATTTGGAGGAAAGTGAAGAAAAGAAGGCCGAAATGCAAGGAAGGATAAATTCTTTTGATTGTGCTTTCTAAGGTATGTTATTTACAGATCATCTCACCATTTTAGCTATAACTTTTTTTTATATAATGATTCAGATCCTAAAATTACTATGAAAGTGATAAAACATATCCAAGTATTTTTGGTAAAAAATTCATCTCGTGGGTCATTTTATTTTGGGAGTTACACTCCGTGGAAAATAGGGTTTGTGGCCAGTCCTGAAACTAGTCAAAATCAAGTGTTTCGGGTAAAAACGTCATAAATTCTTCATAACAGATCCAAATTTAGTGAGACAAAATGTATTGGTTAGGGTATAGTCTATAGTATTCTATGTAATAGTTTCATATCAATTCATCAAACATTTTGTGCGGGGCATGCTCTACAAGGTTTCTCTCTAGAATAAGCTAGAATTCAGCAGGGTATGCCATTTTTTCTATAACTCCTTTTCTGAGAGGTTCCAAGTAGTGACACTTGGAGGAATTGCATAAAAAACACTGAAGAACATTGTATATCAGTTTTAGATATTTATACATTACATTTTCAAAGTTATGATTACTTCAAGTTAGGGTTCTTGACTAATCCAAAACTAGACATGTGAGACTAAAGAAAAGTTTGATGAAAATGCTAGTCTCTTGTTTTTAAAGTTAAGGAAGGTTTGAAAAAATGTGATCATATACACCAGGTCTATTATAGAGCTACAAATCATATTTGGATGATGAAATTGATGAGATATTTTGGTTGTGGTACATGTTGAGTACATGGTTGAGACGAGTAGTTGATGAGTTGGTGCACATACATGAAGTGTATAGTTGATGATGTTGGTACATATTGATGAGTCATAGTTGATGAGTAGTTGACACATGATTGGTACATACTTTGTACATGGTTTGATGCACTTGTTTATGGTACAGGTTGATTACAAGTTGGTGCATGGTTGATGCACTTGTTTATGGTATAGGTTGATTACAGGTTGAGGTACAGGTTGATGCATGGTTGATGCACTTGTTTATGGTACATGTTGATTACATGTTGGTGCATGGTTGATGCACTTGTTTAAGGTACATGTTGATTACAGGTTGAGGTACAGGTTGATGCATGGTTGATGCACTTGTTTATGGTACATGTTGATTATAGGTTGGTGCATGGTTGATGCACTTGTTTATGGTACATGTCGATTACAGGTTGAGGTACAGGTTGATGCATGGTTGATGCACTTATTTATGATACAGGTTGATTATAGGTTGGTGCATGGTTGATGCACTTGTTTCAGGTTGATTACAGGTTGAGGTATAGGTTGATGCATGGTTGATGCACTTGTTTATGGTACAAGTTGATTACAGGTTGAGGTACAGGTTGATGCATGGTTCAGATTTATTGGTACAGGTTTACAACAGTATATCTCACAATGATAGTGCGATAGTGGTTCCATCATTCTACTTCTATTTCAGGGTGGCATGACGGGGCAAGGATAGGTGGTTGTAGCCACCTTCCAGTTGTAGATGGAGAACATAGGGGTTTGTAGCCTCCTTCTGGTTGTAGCCTCCTTCTGGTTATTCTGAGGTTTTTCTATGCTATATTGATATTTGGTTCTTAACATATGGTATCATATCTCAAGGTCTTGGGGTTTTGTTGCTACATCTGAGACACCTTGGAATTTTTGCGATAATTTTTTTTATATAATGTTTCAGAAGGAATGGCTTGGAGGATATTTTCTAGACGGATCAAGGTACGTTGGGTTAAAATTTCAACTCCTAAGGACCTACACGTTCGGAGATACAACTTGTGTAAGATAGGGTTCTAGATTCATCCTGAATTGAGTCATTGTGGAATTTTCGCTATAAATTTGTTTCTGTAACGTTTCAAACCTTGAACTCTGGAGGATATTCAAAAAAATAAGTAAGGTATCTTTGGTAAAAATTTAAGCTTCTGTTTCATCTAAAATTTGTAGATACACCCTATGGAAGATAGGGTATCCGACTAGTCCTATTGACTAGTCTCAAGAAGGTGTTCCAGGTAAAACAATCATAAATTTTTCCTGGAGTATCCAAATTGAGTGAGAGTAGTTTCATTGGATATTGACCAGTCCTTAGTATTTCTGGTATGATTTTCATAATTTTATATCAATTATTTTGTGCGGGGCACACTATACAAGTGAGATCTCTTGAAAAGGACAAAAATAAGCAATTTGTGGGGAAGTTACCGTAAATTACACTTGGAATATCCAATTTTGATCAGACCCATGGCATTGCAGGGAAGAAATATCAAAGAACTACAAAAAAAAAATTCATACCCAGAAGGGTCGAAATTTTGGATATACAATAAAAGTAAGATTGTCTAGCAGAACCACCTCAAAATCAAGGTTTAAAGTGATACTTGGTCAACATGCCACCAAAAAAGGGAACTTCTACACCAAATAAGCCTCTAGAAAGTCCTACTTGGACTCTTGATGAAGGTGAATAAATGCATAGGGACATAAATGATTTACAAAAGAAGACAATAACAAAATATGAACTACAAGAGATGAGGGATTCAATAAAGAGTAAGATGGATGGTTTAAAAGGGGAAATCATGGAAGGATTGAAAAATTTCCTAATAGAGAGGACACCTGAAAGTGAAAATGTATCCCATGAAATTCATGATGAGGACATAAGGAAGATGAATCAAGAATGGAGAAACCCTAAATTTGGGTTGAAGACCAACCACTTTCCTAAGATCAATATGAGGAAGTTTGATGGAAAGGACCCAATCACATGGATACTTCAGATGGAGCGATTCTTTGATCTACATAATGTGCTACATACACAAAAGGTACAAATTGCTTCTTTATGTTTAGAACCCAATCAATTTGTGTGGTATCGATGGCTTTTTTCTCACAAATCACTCGTCACTTGGAAAATTTTCACGGAATAAATGATAGCACACTATGAAGATACAAGGAGCAATACCTTCTTTAGCCAATTGATAAATATCAAGAAAAAGGGTTCAGTTACAGAGCACATTGAGAACTTCCAAAGATTTAATATAAAGGTAACAAATATTCCAGATGAGCACTTGATTGATGTATTCATAGGAACTTTAAGGGATAAAATTCAACATGAGGTTCATCTTTGGGAACCCAAATCATTAGAGAATGCATTTAGGGTGGCAAGAAATGTTGAAAGTAAAAATATGGCTATGGATAATAGAAGGACCACTCCTAAAATCTATCGAGATAATAATGTTCCTTCCTCTAAAACACCTCAACCTACCAGGTTGACACCTCAACAATTGGAGGAAGTAAAAGCAAAAGGTTTATTGATCCGGATTATTTTCGGCACGAAATGAGATCATAGATATAATAAAGAAATGCACGGAGATATCACAGATATTCAATAATATAAAAGAAATGTATCATAGATGCAACCATAAACACATATATACAGTAATACATGATTTTTATTAATGAAAGAAATGTATAGAGACTGTAAAAATACAGAGTGAAAGACTCGCTAGAATGGTGGCAACTTATCTCTGAGAAGATATGTGAAGAAGCTAAATTTTGCAGTATGAGATACTACCTTGCGACACTTTTCAGGTGGAAAAATAGTTGGAACTAGCTCTGGTATTCTGTAGAGATGACCTCCAAGAGAAACAATGACAGTGCGGGGACGAGACTCATAAATAGCATGGCACTTTCACATATATGGTTGGCCCAAGAGAACATCACATACATCAAGTGGGGCAACATCACATAATACCTCATCCTTGAAGGGTTGGATGCCATATGACAGTTGACATTGTTGGCTGACACGGAGATCGTGTTCTTAGAAAAGCCACCCGAAGTTGTATGGCTGTGGATGTGGTGTTGTTGACAATCCCAATTGTTTGATAACCTCTGCTGATATGAGGTTCTTCTGGCTTCCGCTATCAACAATAAAATGCAGCGGGGTCCCCTTAACCCACATCCGTGAATGAAAAAGGTGCTCCCCCTCTTCAGGATCTGTTGGTTCTTCTGGTTGAGTTGCTGCGGTCGCGACAATAGCAATGGTGTCTGCGTCAATGATATGTCCTTTACCAGTATTTTCAGAATTAGATTCTGAATCAGGGTTCAACTAATTGTCTTTGATATTGGCCACCAATGACTGTTTTGAGCGACATTCATCGGTGTTGTGCCAGGGGATTTTGCGGAACTCACACCATTTTCTGATGTCCTTCTTTGTCTTCCCGTGACCCTTCTTTTCCTGTGTCTTGGACTGGTTTTCGGGAGACTGTTTGTTAGGGCCGTCTTTTTCATACCTTGGTTGTTGCGGATTTGTAGACCTGAATTCGTGTTTGTTTTGATGCTTAACTTTCTTCTCAATTTTAACAACATATCGATAAGCAACACTGAGTGATTAGATGTCTAGAAAATCCATTTCAGTTTAGATGTATCTGTGTAGAGCCCCACAGTATTTCAGAACCAAATGTCGCTCGGATTCTTTGATATCCATATTGGTGCACAAGGTATGGAAGGTATTGGTGAACTCCATAACTTCTTGGCCCCTCTCTTGCTGTAGTGTGGTCCATCTCATGTACTGGTCCTCATAGTTTCCAATAGGGCAATACTGTTCCTTTACCGCATCCACAAAAAAATCCCAAGTTGGATCGGCCCCATATATTCCAGACTCCTCTCTGGAACTTTTCTTCCAGTAAGTTTCCCACCAATGTTTAACATGAGGGAGAGATTTAAGGAGTGCGAAGTCGATCTTTTCTTTGTCAGAAAAATTGTGAATAAAGAAATAACCTTCTAGCAGAGTTAACCATTTTTCTAGGACTTCTGCATCTATCTGTCCTTCAAATACAGGAATATCAAAATTGACTTTTACCTTGAAAGACGAGGTGCCTCCAAAGTGGCCGCTTGATGAAGATGCACCTGCTGTTATCAGTAGGCATTGAAGGATGTGGGAAAAATTCTCCATCATTTCGTCCCTTTGTCATGTGAGAGCTTGCTCAAGCAACAAATTGATAGGATCATTTGCTTCATCATTTTTCTTTTCTTCCGCCATTGAGGATTTCTTGGGTGTGCGAGAGTGATTGTATTCAAAAGAGACAAGCTCGAGACCCAACTTGCTATACTCGGACCTCGTCGGGGACATGCACTAAAAAAATGATCAAGAGTAGCCTGCTTTGATACCATTGATCCGAATTATTTTCGCCACGAAATGAGATCGAAGATATAAAAACAAAATGCACAGAGATATTAAAAATATTCAATAATATAATAGAAATGTATCAGAGATGCAACCATAAACACAGATATATAGTAATACACGATTTCTATTAATGAAAGAAATGTACAGAGATTGTAAAAATATAGAGTGAAAGACTCGCTTGAATGGTTGCAGCTTATCTCTGAGAAGAGATGTGACGACTACTCGCATTCGCAAGAACATGGTTACAATGAGGCTTTGAAGGCCTTTTTACAATAAATAGGAATGCCAAAAACCCTAGACATCCAAAATCCTAACCCTAGGAGATGAATTGCCAAAAGTCATGTGGGCCCGTTTGGATAAGTAAGTACATCAACTTCCCGGGGTCGTAACGTTTGCATACGATCTCCGTTTTAGGAATATGATAGCTTGTTGGAAAGGTATTGTCGAGGAGATTCATTTTGGGGGCTCAATAAAGACTTTGAATATCATTGAGAACATAAATCTCGAAAAACCTTCATTTGGGCCCTCAAAATGGCCCCGGAAGTTAAAAACTGCTAAAAATAGTAAATTGCCAAAATTGCCCAAAAACTGTTTTGAGCCAGTCGAAAAAGGTGGATGGCCATCGTTATCCAACTATATCAATCCTACCTCCTTAGGAAGCAATGGTCTCCATTGCGTTGAGTTCCCGGGGGAGAGGGAAAAGCGTTTGCTGAATCTGCATCTTGGTGAGCTGCTTGCCTTGCTAGAGACATCACGCTGCTCAATTTATGGAAGTTTGTCACGAACCCGTTGAGGCTGAGGCTATTCAAAAAGTCAGGCTACATGAGAGGACGATGTGCAAAAGAAATCTTTGCGCTTTGCTGCAACCTTTTTGACTTTCTTCTGTTTGATAGAAGGTGCTTGGGGCAAGGCTGTAGTGGTTGCAGTGTCCTTCTATTCTCCTTTTGAACAGATTGTGAAGAAGCTAAATTTTGCAGTATGAGATACTACCTTGCAACACTTTTTAGGTGGAACAATAGTTGGAACTACCTCTGGTATTTTGTAGAGATGACCTCCCAGAGAAATAATGACACTGCGGGGTCGAGACTCATAAATAGCATGGCGCTTCCACATATATGGTTGGCCCAAGAGAACATCATAGACATCTAGTGGGGAAAAATCACATAATACCTCATCCTTGAAGGGTTGGATGCCATATAACAATCAACATTGTTGGCTGACATGGAGATCTCGTCCTTGGTGAAGCCAACCGATGTTGTATGGCTGCGGGTGTGGTGTTGTCGACAATATCAACTGTTTGACGACCTCTGTTGAGATGAGGTTCTTCTGGATTTTGCTATCAACAATAAAATGTAGCGGGATCCCCTTCACCCAAATATGTGAATGAAAAAGGCGCTCCCTCTCTTCAGGATCTGTTGGTTCTTCTGGTTGAATTACTACAGTCGCAACAATAGTAGTGGGGTCTGTGCCAATGATCTATCCTTTACCAGTGTTTTAAGAATCAGATTCTGAATCAGGGTTCAACTCCTTGTCTTTGATCTCGGCCACCAATGACTATTTTGAGCGACATTCATTATTGTTGTGCTAGGGGATTTTGTGGAACTCACACCATTTTACGGTGTCCTTATTTGTCTTCTCGTGACCCTTCTTTTCCTGTGTCTTGGACTATTTTTCGGAAGACTGTTTGTTAGGGCTGTCTTTGTCATACTTTGGTTGTTGCATATTTGCAGACCCAAATTCCCGTTTGTTATGGTGCTTAAAATCCTGATCAATTTTAATAGCATATCGATAAGCAACATCGAGTGATGAGATGTCCAGAAAATCCATTTCAGTCTGGTTGTATCTGTGTAGAGCCCCATGGTATTTCAGAACCAAATGTCTCTTGGAGTCTTTGATAGCCAAATTGGTGTGCAAGGTATGAAAGGTATTGGTGAACTCCGAAACTGCTTGACCCGTCTCTTTCCGCAGTGTGGTCTATCTCATGTACTGGTCCTCATAGTTGCCAATAGGGTAATATTGTTCCTTTACCGCATCCATAAAAAAGTCCCAAGTGGGATAGTCCCCATATATTCCAGACTCCTCTGTGGAAATTTGCTCCAAATAAGTTACCCACAATGTTTGACATGAGGGAGAAATTTAAGGAGTGCGAAGGTGATCTTTTCTTTATCGGAAAAATTGTGAATAGAGAAATAACCTTCTAGCAGAGTTAACCATTTTTCTAGGGCTTCTGGATCTATCCGTCCTTCAAATACAGGAATATTGTACCATTTTGTACCTTGAAAGGCGAGGTGCCTCAAAAGTGGCCTCTTGATGAAGATGCACCTACTGTTATCGATAGGCGTTGAAGGATGTGGGAAAAATTCTGCATCATTTCGTATCTTTGTCGCACGAGAGCTTGCTCAAGCAACAGATTGATAGGATCGTCTGCTTCGTCGTTTTTCTTTTCTTCCGCTATTGAGGGTTTCTTGGGTTTGTGAGAGCGATTGTCTTCAAGAGAGACAAGCTTGAAACTCAACTTGCTATACTCGGACCTCGTCGGGGACATGCATTGAAAAAACGATCAAGAGAAGCCTGCTCTGATACCACTGATCCGAATTATTTTCGGCACGAAATGAGATCGGAGATATAATAAAGAAATGCATAGAGATATCACATATATTCAATAATATAATAGAAATGTATCAGAGATGCAACAATAAACATAGATATACAGTAATACACGATTTCTATTATAGAAAGAAATGTATAGAGACTGTAAAAATACAGAGTGAAAGACTAGCTAGAATGGTGGCAGCTTATATCTGAGAAGAGATGTGATGGCTACTCGCATTCACAAAAAGATGCTTACAATGAGGTTCTGAAGGCCTTTTTACAATAAAATGGAATGCCAAAAACCCTAGACATCCAAAAACCTAACCTTAGGAGATAAAGCGCCAAAAGTCATGTGGGTAGAGTTAACCATTTTTCTAGGGCTTCTGCATCTATCTGTCCTTAAAATACAAGAATATCAAAATTAACTTTTACCTTGAAAGGCGAGGTGCCTCCAAAGTGGCCGCTTGATGAAGATTCACCTGCTGTTATCGGTAGGCGTTGAAGGATGTGGGAAAAATTCTCCATCATTTCATCCCTTTGTCGTGTGAGAGCTTGCTCAAGCAACAGATTGTAGGATCGTTTGCTCCGTCGTTTTTCTTTTCTTCCGCCATTGAGGGTTTCTTGGGTGTGCGAGAGCGATTGTATTCAAGAGAGACAAGCTCGAGACCCAACTTTCTATATTCGGACCTCGTCGGGGACATGCACTGAAAAAACGATCAAGAGCAACCTGCTCTGATACCACTGATCCGGATTATTTTCGGCACGAAATAAGATCAGAGATATAATAAAGAAATGCACAGAGATATAAAAAATATTCAATAATATAACATAAATGTATCAGAGATGCAACCATAAACACAGATATACAGTAATACATGATTTCTATTAATGAAAGAAATGTACAGAGACTATAAAAATATAGAGTGAAAGACTCGCTAGAATGGTTGCAGCTTATCTCTGAGAAGAGATGTGAAGGCTACACGCATTCGAAAGAAGATGGTTTTAATGAGGCTCTGAAGGCCTTTTTACAATAAACAGGAATTCCCAAAACCCTAGACATCCAAAAACCTAAGCCTAGGAGATGAAGTGCCAAAATTCATGTGGGCCCCTTTTGGATAAGTGAGTACATCAACTTCCCGAGGTCGTAACTTTTGCATGCGATCTCTGTTTTAGGCGTGTGATAGCTCGTTGGAAAGGTATTGTTGAGGAGATTAATTTTTGGGGACAAATAATTCCTTCAGTTATCGTTGAGAACCTCTATCTCAAAAATCATTCATTTGGGCCCTCAAAATGGCCCCGGAAGTTAAAAACTGTTAAAAATAGTAAATTGCCAAAATTGCCAGAAAACTGTTTTGAGCCAGTCAAAAAAGGTGGGTGGCTGCCGATATCCACTTGGATCAATCCTCCCTCCTTAGGAAGAAATTTTCTCCATTGCGTTGAGTTCCCGGGGGAGAGGGAAAAACGTTTGCTGAATCTACATCTTGGTGAGCTGCTTGCCTTGCTGGAGACGTCGCGCTGCTCAGTTTGCAGAAGTTTGTCAAGAACCTCTTAAGGATGAGGCTGTTCAAAAAGTTGGGCTACATGAGAGGATGATGTGCAGAAGGAATCTTTTCACTTTTCTTCAACCTTTTCAACTTGCTTCTGTTTGATAGAAGGTGCTTGGGGCGAGGCTGTAGTGGTTGCAGTGTCCTTTTGTTCTGCTTTTGAACAGATTGTGAAGAAGCTAAATTTTGCAGTATGAGATACTACCTTGCGACACTTTTTAGGTGGAACAATAGTTGGATCTACCTCTGGTATTCTGTAGAGATGACCTCCCAGAGAAACAATGACACTGCGGGGTCGAGCCTCATTAACAACATGGCACTTCCACATATCTAGTTGGCCCAAGAGAACATCACAAACATCCAATGGGGAAACATCACATAATACATCATCCTTGAAGGGTTGTATGCCATATGACAATTAACATTGTTGGCTGACACAGAGATCTCATCCTGGGTGAAGCCACCCGATGTTGTATGGCTGCGGGTGTGGTGTTGTCGACAATCCCAACTATTTGAAAACCTCTGCTGAGATGATGTTCTTCTGGCTTCCACTATCAACAATAAAATGCAGTGGGGTACCCTTCACCCACATATGTGAATGAAAAAGGTGCTCCCCTTCTTCAGGATCTGTTGGTTCTTCTGGTTGAATTGCTCCGGTCGCAACAATAGCAGCGGGGTCTGCGTCAATGATCTGTCCTTTACCAGTATTTTCAGAATAAGATTCTGAATCAGGGTTTAGCTCCTTGTCTTTGATCTAGGCCACCAATGAATGTTTTGAGCGACATTCATCGGTGTTGTGCCAGGGGATTTTGTGGAACTCGCACCATTTTTCGGTGTCCGTCTTTGTCTTCTCGTGACCCTTCTTTTCCTGTGTCTTGGACTAGTTTTCGGGAGACTCTTTGTTAGGGCCGTCTTTGTCATACTCTGGTTGTTGTGGATTTGTAGAACTGAGTTCCCGTTTGTTCTGGTGCTTAAATTTTTTCTCAATTTTAACAACATATCGATAAGCAACACCAAGTGATGAGATGCCCAGAAAATCTATTTCAGTCTGGATGTATCTGTGTAGAGCCCCACGATATTTCAGAACCAAATGTTGCTCAGAGTCTTTGATAGCCAGCTTGGTGTGCAAGTTATGGAAGGTATTGGTGAACTCCATAACTGCTTGGCCCCTCTCTTTCTATAGTGTGGTCCATCTCATGTACTGGTCCTCATAGTTTCCAATAGGGTAATACTGTTCCTTTACCGCATCCACAAAAATATCCCAAGTGGGATCGACCCCATATATTCCAGAATCCTCCATGGAAATTTTCTCCCAGTAAGTTTCCCACCAATGTTTGACATGAGGGATAGATTTAAGGAGTGCGAAGGTGATCTTTTCTTTGTTGGAAAAATTGTGAATAGAGAAATAACCTTCAAGCAGAGTTAACCATTTTTCTAGGGCTTTTGCATCTATCTGTCCTTCAAATACAGGAATATCAAAATTAACTTGTACCTTGAAAGGTGAGGTGCCTCCAAAGTGGCCGCTTGATGAAGATGCACCTACTGTTATCATTAGGCGTTGAAGGATGTGGGAAAAATTCTCCATCATTTCGTCCCTTTGTCTCATGAGAGCTTGCTCAAGAAACATATTGATAGGATCGTCTGCTCCTTCATTTTTATTTTCTTCCACCATTGAGGGTTTCTTGGGTGTGCGAGAGAGATTGTATTCAAGAGAGAGAAGCTTGAGACCCAACTTGCTATACTCGAACCTCGTCGGGGACATGCACTGAAAAAATGATCAAGAGAAGCCTGCTCTGATACCACTGATCCAGATTATTTTCGTCACGAAATGAGATCGAAGATATAATAAAGAAATGCATAGAGATATCACAGATATTCAATAATATAACATAAATGTATCAGAGACGCAACCATAAACACAGATATACAGTAATACACGATTTCTATTAATGAAAGAAATTTACAGAGACTGTAAAAATACAGAGTGAAAGACTCGCTAGAATGGTGACAGCTTATCTCTGAGAAGAGATGTGACGGCTACTCGCATTCACAAGAATATGGTCACAATGAGGCTCTGAAGGCCTTTTTACACTAAACAGGAATGCCAAAAACCCTAGACATCCAAAAACCTAACCCTAGGAGATGAAGCGCCAAAAGTCATGTGGGCCCCGTTTGGATAAGTGAGTACATCAACTTCTTGGGGTCGTAACTTTTGCATACGATCTCCGTTTTAGGCGTGTCTGTAACACCCTGTTTCCCCTAGCTTGTAAATATAACTGGACTGGCCAAGAACTATGGAAAACTCATAAATGTGAATATGTGATGTAAATGGACCTTGAGGAAAGGTCAATGAATGTGAATAACATTTTGAATTTATTGCAGGACTGCTGAGAGGGGATGTGCAGAAAAAGAGACCACGATGGCAGTGGAAGGCACCTGAAAATGTGGCGTTAACTTCCACCAAGAATTAATACCGTATTTTGACTCCACTGGCCCGGAGAACCAAAAGCGGCTCGCTGGCCCTGAATTAAATGACTCGCAGGATGGTGGGTGGATGGTTTAATGAGGGATGGGAGGTGAACATCCCATCCATAGAGCCGTCAGAACGATCAATGTGAGGGTAATCACGCCACACACAACCTCACAAGAGGATAAGGCGTGGGGTAGAAGAGATTACGGGGGCAGACGCGAGGGGAGAACTCTGGGAATACGCAGGGTGAGTGATAGCAGAGAGGAAGGATTGCAACCTTCGCTCCTGGTCACTGGAAAACGAAGACGTAGTCTCACAGTATTGTGGTCTCAACTCGGGGGTGGCTAGTGGTAAATCCGCCGGGAGTCACTATGCCTACGGTTGGGTGGAAACGAGCACCCCTCTCAAAAATTACTTAACCCTGGTGTTATTTTGGATAAGTGTTTTGCCTCTGGCACCTTGAAATACATGTATTTTGATAATTATGCTCATAAGCTGCGAAACTGTGAATGTTTTCATTTTAAGAATGTCTGTGTAGTATTTGAATCAGTACTAGTAGTTGTATATGCTTATAACAAAAAAACCACGCATGGCTTATGTTTACAAATGAATTTAATTATGCATAAGTTGAACCAAGTCAGACTTCCAGCCCATTCTCGGGAAGTTGTTTCCCCTTATCTGTCTCCAGGGATGCCCCAGAATAGATCTCTTCACAAGGATTCCCTCCTTGGGAAGGTTTACTAAGGACCTGGAAAAAGGACTTGAATGGGCAAGTCTTAATAACCCTGTACGAGGAGGAATGACCCTCTTAAAATTTCAAGGTAGCAAAGTGGGGATAAGTATAGACCAACGGACAAGATTCCGTCGGAAGACCCATGGTCATTCACGATCGTTAGATTAACGAAAGAAACAAGGGCGTTACATACCTTGCCCCTTTTCCCTCTATCTTCGTGAATAGCGAAGAAATCTAGACCGTAGATCCCCAAGGACCATGAGAGTATCTGGACCGTGAATATTTCCATGATTTGGAAGTCGGGGGAGAACCCACAAGATTAGGAATCTGTCTAAGCCATCAGATCTCGGCTGAAAAACCCGACAACCGTTGGATCTGTCAGGAAATACCCGAGGGTTAAAACCCCAGTGAATTGGGACTTTCCATTGTGGAAATCCCGGAATGGATCTGGACCGTCCGTCTAACGGAGGCCACGTGTCAAGAGATCACCCACTTCGGGAAACCAGGAGTCAAGAATTCGGGAGTCCTGTTGACATGAGATCGGGATTTTCATGGTGAAAACCCCAGAATGGATCTGGAACGTCCGTCTAATGGAGGCCACATGTAAAGAGATCCCCCACTTCGGGAAATTGACATTCGTGGAATCGAGAGTCATGATGACACGAGGTCGGGAATTTTCATAGTGAAAGTCCTGGAATCAATATGAGTCATCCATCATAGGAGGACGCGTGGCGACAATCGGAGTATTCGGGAAAAGTCCCGAAAGGAAAGTCATCCATCGTGAAATCGGGAATCCGGTGGACAAGAAGTCCATACACTTCGAAATCACGAGGTTCGGAATCCTGACAAAGTGAAAAGTGTCCATTGTAGGGCCAACTGTCATTATATCGGCATATCGGGATTAGGCGGGTCGCGAATCCTGAGGACGAGTACATTTTGGCATTGGAAAGTCCAAAAACTCGACAGGAGATAAGGCTGCGGTCTTGCGAGGTAGTGGTCACGTGGGCCAGGAGTTTATCCAGGAGGGCTAACACGTAAGGGGCCGTATTGGTGAATTGGCTCATCGGAGATCGGGGATTCAAGAGAACAGGGAACTCTTGACATCGGGGATCACAAAACCTAGAAAACCGAAAGTATATACATTTTCCGTTGTGAAAAGAGTAGCGGTCGTATGCAAAGGCCGTGACAGGGAAGGAAGGACCTGTGGATCGGGTGTTGACAGAAATTCCAACAGGGAATCCAATGAGCCGCTTCGGCTCATGACTGATTGAGTGATCCTGTGAGCGGACGTGTTTGGGAGCGTGAATGCATGACCTTCCATATTGGAATTCGGAGATTTGAATGACGAAGAGTCTTGGAGTCGTTGCATTTCGAACTCCTGAGTACCGAAACCCCGAAAGGATTCATACCTTTGGATTAGGAGAGGCTTATGGCCATCGATCTCATTTTGGAGGGAAACCTTGGAGACCTTGGAATTTTTGGGGATTTGAATGGGGAAAGGTAGAAGTCGTGTATCGCGATTCTCTGAATCGTGAAAAGCCGATAAGCTTTTGGCTGGCTTAAGTGCGTGGAATCCGTATAGGGTCACGTAGACAAGACCCCAAGAGGGAAACTTGCCCCTTCCGAGCCCCGTCGGGGTTTGGCATTTCGCTACTGCAAGCTTTGGGGATTCTCATTGTTGGGAAATCAATGAAAAAGTTTTATTTGAGTAGTGGGTATGTGACAAAGTGGTATCAGAGCATGGTTACAACACTCAGCCTGATTGGACTCATGCACGAGTTGTGCATAAGCTCTGTTCGAAGTACTCCTATGAAGAGTAACCCCCTAACGTAACTCTCTTGTCCAGGATTGAAAACCTGGAAACGAGAACCCGACTGTGTATGCATGTGAAAAAGTTATAAATTATGCGCAGATTATGAAAATGTATTCAACTCTTGACTAATAGCCAGCGTTTGTATTTTCACTCAAGCGGACGATCAGCCACGGGAATTGACAGACACAGAATATGGTGACTCACCAAGAGGTGGGAGAAGGCTCCCACAACAGAGACGAAGAATCTGACAAAAGAAGAGCAATAGGAACCCCTCCAGACCTAGTCAAGACTGCGAGGAGTCTCATGGCTGAATTGCAAAGTTGCAAGGCCAACAATGACCGGATGATGAAACAACAAGAAAAGCAAATTGAAATTAATGCAGTTTTACTGCAGAGCTTATTTGACTTACAGTGACAAATGCAACATGAACCCGAAGTGCAGAAACATGGTCGTATCAGTGGCCATATTGAGAGGAGCACCTCAAGAAAGGTCCACCCCAGAGGTAAAGGACCAGTGCCAGATGATTCCACTGAGAAGGAAACTGGTGATTCAGAAGGCTCTTCTAGCAGCAGGGCCAGTTCCCATTCTCGAATAAAATAGAAGAAGCAAAAGACTTCCAACAATCATAAATTTGAGGAATTCAGAAAGGCCAAACCTCACTCCTTCGATGGTGAGATAAAGAAGGGAGAGGAAGCCAAAGCTTGGCTACTTGGACTGAATAAATATTTCCGAGTCCATGATTTTTCAGAGAATTTGATGGCCCGAGTGGCCACTTTCAATCTGAATGGAAAGGGTTCCATCTGGTGGGAAGACCTTAAGAATATGAAAGGGGTCTGTGAGGAGGACCTGTCTTGGAAACGATTTGAGAAGTACTTCCGGAAGAAGTATTTTTCGGAAATATATTTCGACGAGAAGGCTAAAGAGTTTTATGAACTCAAACTGGGGCAACTCACTATAGAGGAATATGTCAACAAATTCCTTGACTTATTGAGATATGTACCCTACATCAAAGCAGAGAAGGCCAAGGCGCAACACTTCATCAATGGGCTACCCAAGGAATACCGGAACTGAATTGAATTCGATGAGCCAAAGACCTTAGAAGACACTATACGAAAGGAAACATATTGTCATGAACAATATGGACATCGGGTAGAGTCTCGTGGAGACTGGAGACAGAAGAGTGGTTCAAAATTTCAGAAAAAGGGGATCAAATCCTCGGGATTTAAATACTACAAGAAGAACCCCAGAATGAAATTTCCAACCCGGAGTGTACTCCAGTAGAACTTTCCATCATCAGATGGAAATAAAACTTCTGGACCTATACCAGTGAAGACTAATAACCCAAAGAAAGAACCTCTGAAATGATGGGGTTGCGGAGAAGAGCATCTCCTGAGAGACTGTCCATACCGACAACAGAACAGTTGGAAAGTTTATAAAATTTAGGAAGCAACCACAATCAATGATGTGGCAAGGAGTGTGCTGCAGATTTATGCAGCCTTGGATAATAACCAAGCCGACCACCAAGCTTCAGTGGTGGAAATAGAAGGTATGATTTTTAACCATCTAGTGTCTCTTTTAATTGACCCTGGTTCAAATTTGAGTTATATAGCCCCTAAAGATGTTGATAAGTGTAAGCTACAACCACAAAAGCAAACTAATCCATGGTTGGTACAGCTAGCCACTGGCACTAAAAGAAAGGTGGTAGAGGCCATACCAGCCTGCCAATTAATGTTGGGTGAATTCCCCACCCAAGCAACCCTGAACGTATTACCCCTGGGATCATACGATCTGTTGATTGGTATGGACTGGTTGTCCTCCCATAATCAAATTGGACTGTTACCATAAAACCTTAGAATGTGTGAGCAAAGAAGGAAAAAGGATAACCCTAAAAGGTGCTAAACCAAGCCCTGATGATCACCCTATTCTGAAAGAATACCGAGATATGTTTCCGGAAGAGGTTTCGGGTCTACCTCTGAGAAGAGACATTGACTTCTCGATAGAGCTCGCACCAGGAGCAGTGCCAGTGTCTAGGAAACCTTACCGAATGAGCATACCTGAGTTAGTTGAACTCAAATTGCAATTGAAAGAAATGATGGATAAGTGTTATATTCGACCCAGTGTGTCCCCATGGGGAGCACCAGTCCTGTTTGTGAAAAAGAAGGATGGCACCCTTAGACTGTGAATAGATTACAGACAACTTAATAAAGTAACTATAAAGAACAAGTACCCCTTGCCCAGGATCGATGATCTATTCGATCAGTTGGGGGGTGCATCTATTTTCTCAAAGATTGACTTGAGGTCGGGATACCATCAAGTCTGAATCAAGGGTGAAGACATCCATAAAACTGCTTTCCGGACACGGTATGGTCATTATGAGTTTGTGGTAGTGCCATTTGGGTTAACTAATGCCCCTGCCACTTTCATGTGCTTAATGAACAATGTACTCAGTAAATTTTTAGATAAATTTGTACTAGTTTTTATTGATGACATATTAATCTACTCTAAGAATAGAGAAGAACATGAAGAGCATCTTAGACTTGTGCTGCAAGTGCTAAGAGAGCATCAACTCTATGCTAAATTCAACAAATGTGACTTCTTTCAGAAAAAAATACATTACTTGGGACATGTTCTGTCTGAGGAAGGGGTAGCAGTAGATCCTGACAAGATCAAGTCTATCATGGAATGGCCTACCCCAAAGGATGTTTTAGACATCAGATCCTTTATGGGATTGGCGGGATACTATAGGAGATTTATAAAATATTTCTCCAAGATTGGTTGTCCAATCACTTCCCTCCAAAAGAAGGGGAAAACATTCCTGTGGACACAACAATGTGAAGAAATATTTCAAACCTTGAACATCTACTAACCCATGCACCCGTGTTGAAAATCGCTGACCCAGAAGCTGACTTCCTTGTGTGCATAGATGCCTGTAAGGAAGGGCTCGGGGGAGTCCTTATGCAGGAAGGAAAGGTGATCTGTTATGAATCCTGAAAATTGAATGAACACGAGGTCAATTATGTGACTCATGATCTAGAACTGACTGCCATAGTGCACGCCCTAAAAATGTGGAGGCATTACCTCTTGGGAAGAAAATTTGTACTTATGACAGATCATTGTGGATTACGGTATTTGTTTGACCAACCAAAGCTTAATGCTAGACAAGCCATATGGATGACCCTCCTTAATGAATTTGATTTTGAAATCAAACACATTAAGGGGAAAGAGAATAGGGTGGCTGATGCCCTTAGCATAAGCATGAGAAGAATTCACCTGGCAGCGGTGAGTACCTGCGAGACAGATGTCAAGAACAGAGTAAAAAAGGCACAAGAAACAGATCCCTTCGTTTGAATTGCGACCCTACACCTACAACAAGAACCCACTGGAGTAAAATATGAAGGCTACCAGATGACCGAAGGAGGTCTTCTCACCTACAGAGATAGAATGTACATTCCGAATTGTGATGACTTGAAGAGGTTCATTATGGATGAACTACATAAAAGACCCTACATTGGTCACCCAGGATACCAAAAAATGATCACTGCCACCCGGAAACAATTTTATTGGCCCGGATTGAAGAAAGACAAAGCCAAATATTTGGCCCAATGCATAGAATGCCAACAGGTTAAAGTAGAACATCGACACCCAGCAGGACTATTACACCCTTTACCCATCCCAAAATGGAAATGGGAAACCATCTCCATGGATTTTATCACTGGATTACCAACTCCAGCCAAACAAAATGATGCCATTATGGTGGTGGTGGATAAACTGAGCAAGTCTGCTCATTTCATCCCTGTCAAATCAACATGTAAGGCAATAGATATCGCCCAGATATTCATGAAAGAGATATTCCGACTGCACGGTATGCTGAGAGAGATAATATCTAACAGAGACACAAAATTTACTTCCAACTTTTGGAAATCACTGATGGCTGGTTTGGAGACCAAATTTTTGTTCAGCACTGCCTATCACCCTCAAACTGACGGACAAATAGAAAGAGTGAATTAGATATTAGAGGATATGTTAAGGATGCATGTAATGCATCAACCCAGGAAATGAGAAGACTACCTGCCATTGGTAGAATTTGCCTACAACAACAGCTATCAAGCATCCTTAAAGATGAGTCCCTTCGAGGTCCTCTATGGTAGGCCATGTAATACTCCAATCAACTGGAGTAGTCCTGTAAATAGGATTTATTTTGGACCCAACATGTTGAAAGAATTGGAACAACAAGTGACTCAGATAAAAAAAAATCTGAAGATCGCCCAGGACTGACAGAAAAGTTATGCTGATCAAAAGAGAACTCCAAGAGAGTTCAAAACGGGAGACCATGTATATCTCATAATTAAGCCCAGAAGGAGTTCCCTGAGAATGGGAGCTTGTGCCAAGTTGGCACCCCAGTATTGTGGACCCTTTGAGGTTCTAGATAAAGTGGGACCTGTAACCTATCGACTAGCACGTCCTCCCACAGTAAAAGCACATAATGTTTTCCATGTTTCATTATTGAAGAAATATGTACATGATGATAATCATATAATTGACTGGTCTATGATCCAGGTGGAACTGAAGGGAGAATTTCTACTAGAACCCCAATGCATACTGGACAGAAAGGAAACCCCGCTCCGGAACAGAGCCATTGCACAGGTCAAGGTGCAGTGGAAATATTTTGGCCCAGATGAGGCTACATGGGAAATGGAGGATGCCATGAGACAGGCATATCCGATTTTGTTTACTTCTGTACATGCAATTCATGTTAGTAGATAAGAACATCGAGGACGATGTTCCTTTTTTAGGGGGAGGGAATTGTAACACCTTGTTTCCCCCAGCTTGTAAATATAACTGGACTGGCCAAGAACTATGGCAAACTCATAAATGTGAATATGTGATGTAAATGGACCTTGAGGAAAGGTCAATGAATGTGAATAACATTTTGAATTTATCGCAGGACTGCTGAGAGGGGATGTGCAGAAAAAGAGACCATGATGGCAGTGGAAGGCACCTGAAAAGGTGGCGTTAACTTCCACTGAGAATTAATACCATATTTGGACTCCACTGGCCTGGAGAACCAAAAGCAGCTCGCTGGCCCTGAATTAAATGACTCGCAGGCTGGTGGGTGGATGGTTTAATGAGGGTAATCGTGCCACACGCAACCTCACAAGAGGATAAGGTGTGGGGTAGAAGCGATTACGGGGGCATATGTGAGGGGATAACTTTGGCAATACGCAAGGTGAGTGATAGCAGAGTGGAAGGATTGCAACCTTCGCTCCTGGTCACTGGAAAACGAAGATGTAGTCTCACAACATCGTGGTCTCAGCTCGGGGGTGGCTAGTGGTAAATCCACTGGGAGTCGCTAAGACTATAGTTGGGTGGAAATGAGCACCCCTCTCAGGAGTTACTTAACCCTGGTGTTATTTCAGATAAGTGTTTTGCCTCTGGCACCTTGAAATACATGTATTTTGATAATTATGCTCATAAGCTGCGGAACTGTGAATGTTTTCATTTTAAGAATGTCTGTGTAGTATTTGAATCAGTACTAGTAGTTGTATATGCTTATAATAGAAAAACCATGCATGGCTTATGTTGACAAATGAATTTAATTATGCATAAGTTGAACCAAGTTAGACTTCTAGCCCGTTCTCGAAAATTTGTTTCCCCTTATCTATCTCCAGGGATGCCTCAGAATAGATCTCTTCACAGGGATTCCATCCTTGGGAAGGTTTACTAAGGACTTGGAAAAAGGACTTGAATGGGCAAGTCTTAATAACCCTGTATGAGGAGGAATGACCCTCTTAAAATTCTGAGGTAGCAGTGTGGGGATAAGTATCGACCAACGAACAAGATTTCATCGGAAGACCCATGGTCATTCACGATCGTTAGATTGACGAAAGAAACAAGGGTGTTACATACCTTGCCCCTTTTCCCTTATCTTCATGAATAACAAAGAAATCGGGACTGTAGATCCCTAAGGACCATGAGAGTATCCAGACCGTGAATCTTTCCATGATTTGGAAGTCGGGGGAGAACCCACAAGATTAGGAATTTGTTTGAGCCGTCAGATCTCGGCTGAAAAACCCGAAAGCCATTGGATTTGCTAGGAAATACCCGAGGGTTAAAACCCTAGTGAATCGGGACTTTCCATTGTGGAAATCCCAGAATGGATCTGGACCGTCCATCTAACAAAGGCCACGTGTCAAGAGATCACCCACTTCGGGAAACCAGGAGTCGGGAATTCGGGAGTCCTGTTGACATGAGATCGGGATTTTCCATGGTGAAAACCCCAGAATGGATCTGGACCGTCCGTCTAATGGAGGCCACATGTCAAGAGATCCCCCACTTTGGGAAATCGACATTCGTGGAATCGGGAGTCACGATGACATGAGGTCGGGAATTTTCATAGTGAAAGTCTTAGAATCAATATGAGCCGTCCATCATAGGAGGACGCGTGGCGACAATCGGAGTATTTGGGAAAATTCCTGAAAGGAAAGTCATCCATCGTGAAATTGGGAATTCGGTGGACAAGAAGTCCATACACTTCGAAATCGTGAGGTCCGGAACCCCGAAAAAGTGAAAAGCGTCCAGTGTAGGGCCTGTCATTATATCGGCATATCAAGATTCGACGGGTCGCGAATCCTGAGGACGAGTACATTTCGGCATTGGAAAGTCCGAAAACCCGACAGGAGATAAGGCTGCGGTCTTGCGAGGTAGTGGTCACGTGGGCTAGGAGTTTAGCCAGGAGGGCTAACACGTAAGGGGCCATATCAATGAATTGGCTCATTGGAGATCGAGGATTCAAGAGAATAGGGAACTCTTGACATCGAGGATCACAAAACCCCAAAAACTGTAAGTATATACATTTTCTGTTGTGAAAAGAGTAGCGGTCGTATGCAAAGGCCGTTACAGGGAAGGAAGGACTTGTGGATCCGGTGTTGACAGAAATTCCAATAGGGAATTCAATGAGCCGCTTCAGCTCATGACTGATCGAGTGATCCTGTGAGCGGACGTGTTTGGGAGCGCGACTGCATGACCTTCCATATCGGAATTCAGAGGTTTGAATGACGAAGAGTCTTGGAGTCGTTGCATTTCGAACTCCTGAGTACCGAAACCCCGAAAGGATTCATACCATTGGATCAGGAGAGGCTTATGGCTGTCGATCTCCCTTTGGAGGGAAACCTTGGATACCTTGGAAGTTTGGGGGATTTGAATGGGGAAAGGTAGAAGTCGTGTATCGCGATTCTCCATATCGTGAAAAGCCGATAAGATTTTGGCTAGCTTAAGTGTGTGGAATCCGTATAGGGTCACATAGACAAGACCCCAAGAGGGAAACTTGCCCCTCGTGAGCCCCGTCGGGGTTTGGCATTTCGCTACTGCAAGCTTCAGGGATTCTCATTGTTGGGAAATCAACAAAAAAGTTTGATTTGAGTAGTGGGTATGTGACAGTGTCATAGATCGTTGTTAAGGTATTGTCGAGGAGATTCATTTTGGGGGCTCAATCATGCCTTTGATTATCATTGAGAATCTCGATCTCGAAAAACCTTCATTTGGGCCCTCAAAATGGCCCCAAAAGTTAAAAACTGCTAAAAATAGTAAATTGCCAAAATTGCCAGAAAACTATTTTGAGCCAGTTGAAAAAGGTGGGTGGCCGCCAATATCCACCTGGATCAATCCTCCCTCCTTAGGAAGTAATGGTATCCATTTCATTGAGTTCCCGGGGGAGAGGAAAAAGCGTTTTCTGAATCTGCATCTTGGTGAGCTGCTTGCCTTGCTGGAGACGTCACACTGCTCAGTTTGTGGAAGTTTGTCACGAACCTGTTGAGGTCGAGGCCGTTCAACAAGTCGGGCTACATGAGAGGACGGTGTGCAAAAGGAATCTTTGTGCTTTGCTGTAACTTTTTTGACTTTCTTCTGTTTAATAGAAGGTGCTTGGGGCGAGGCTGTAGTGGTTGCAGTGTCCTTCTGTTCTCCTTTTGAACAGATTGTGAAGAAGCTAAATTTTGTAGTATGAGATACTACCTTGCGGCACTTTTTAGGTGGAACAATAGTTGGAACTACCTCTGGTATTTTGTAGAGATGACCTCCCAGAGAAACAATGACACTGCGGGGTCGAGACTCATAAACAACATGACACTTCCACATATATGGTTGGCCCAAGAGAACATCACAGACATCCAATGGGGAAACATCACATAATACCTCATCCTTGAAGGGTTGGATGCCATATGAAAAATGACATTGTTGGCTGACAGGGAGATCTCGTCGTTCACGAAGCCACCCGATGTTGTATGGCTGTGGGTGTGGTGTTGTTGATAATCCCAAATGTTTGATGACCTCTGCTAAGATGAGGTTCTTCTGGCTTCCGCTATCAACACTAAAATGCAGCAGGGTCCCCTTCACCCACATCTATGAATGAAAAATTTGTTCCCCCTCTTCAGGATCTGTTGGTTCTTCTGGTTGAATTGCTGCGGTCACGACAATGCCAGTGGGATATGCGTCAATGATCTATCCTTTACAAGTATTTTCAAAATCAGATTCAGAATCAATGTTTATCTCCTTGTCTTTGATCTCAGCCACCAATGACTATTTTGAGCGACATTCATTGGTGTTGTGCCAGGGCTTTTGTGGAACTCGCATCATTTTCAGGTGTCCTTCTTTATCTTCCCATGACTCTTCTTTTCCTGTGTCCTAGACTGGTTTTCAAGAGACTGTTTGTTAGGGCTGTCTTTGTCATACTTTGGTTGTTGCGGATTTGCAGACCCAAATTCCCGTTTGTTCTGGTGCTTAAATTTCTTTTCAATTTTAACAGTATATCGATAAGTAGCACCGAGTGATGAGATGTCTAGAAAATCCATTTCAGTCTGGATGTATCTGTGTAGAGCCCCATGGTATTTCAAAACCAAATTTCGTTTGGATTCTTTGATAGCCAGCTTGGTGTGCAAGGTATGGAAGGTATTGGTTAACTCCATAACTACTTGGCCCTTCTCTTGCCGCAGTGTGGTCCATCTCATGTACTGGTCCTCATAGTTTCCAACAGGGTAATACTGTTCCTTTAGCACATCCAGAAAAAAATCCCAAGTGGGATCGGCCCCATATATTTGAGACTCCTCTATGGAACTTTGCTCCCAGTAAGTTTCCCACCAATGTTTGACATGAGGGAGAGCTTTAAGGAGTGCGAAGGTGATATTTTATTTGACGCAAAAATTGTGAATAGAGAAATAAGCTTCTAGCAGAGTCAACCATTTTTCTAGGGCTTCTACATCTATCTGTCCTTCAAATACAAGAATATCAAAATTAACTTGTACCTTGAAAGGTGAGGTTCCTCCAAAGTGGCCACTTGATGAATATGCACCTACTTTTATCGGTAGGCATTGAAGGATGTGGGAAAAATTCTCCATCATTTCGTCCCTTTGTCACGTGAGAGCTTGCTCAAGCAACAGATTTATAGGATCATCTGCTCCGTCATTTTTATTTTCTTCTGCCATTGAGGGTTTCTTGGGTGTGTGAGAGAGATTGTATTCAAGAGAGACAAGCCCAATATCCAACTTTCTATACTCGGACCTCATCGGGGACATGCACTGAAAAAATGATCAAGAGTAGCCTGCTCTGATACCACTGATCCAGATTATTTTCGGCACAAAATGAGATCAGAGATATAATAAAGAAATGTAGAGAGATATAACATATATTCAATAATATAACAAAAATGTATCAATGATGCAACCATAAACACATATATACAGTAATACATTATTTCTATTAATGAAAGAAATGTACAGAGACTGTAAAAATACAGAGTGAAAGACTCGCTAGAATGGTGGTGACTTATCTCTGAGAAGAGATGTGACGGCTAATCGCATTCGCAAGAAGATGGTTACAATGAGGATATGAAGGCATTTTTACAATAAACAGGAATGCCAAAAACCCTATACATCCAAAAACCTAAACCTAGGAGATGAAGCGCCAGTCATGTGGGCCCCATTTGGATAAGTGAGTACATCAACTTCCCGGGGTCGTAACGTTTGCATACGATCTCCGTTTTAGGCGTGTGATAGCCCGTTGGAAAGGTATGGTCATGGAGATTAATTTTGGGGGATCAATAATGCCTTCAGATATAATTAAGAACCTATATCTAGATAAACCTTCATTTGGACCCTCAAAATGGCCCCGAAAGTTAAAAACTGCTAAAAATAGTAAATTGCCAAAATTGCCAGAAAACTATTTTGAGCCAATCAGAAAAGGTGGGTGGCTGTTGATATCCACCTAGATCAATCCTCCCTCATTAGGAAGCAATGGTATCCATTGCATTGAGTTCCCGGGGGAGAGGGAAAAGCGTTTGCTAAATCTGCATCTTGGTGAGCTGCTTGCCTTATTGGAGACGTGGCGCTGCTCAGTTTGTGGAAGTTTGTCATGAACCTGTTGAGGCTGAGGCCATTCAACAAGTCGGGCTACATGAGAGGACGAAGTGCAAAAGTAATATTTGCACTTTGTTGCAACATTTTCGACTTGCTTCTGTTTGATAGAAGGTGCTTGGGGCGAGGTTGTAGTGGTTGTAGTGTCTTTCTGTTCTCCTTTTGAACAGATTGTGAAGAAGCTAAATTTTACAGTATGAGATAATACCTTGCGATACATTTTAGGTGGAACAGTAGTTGGAACTACCTATGGTATTCTATAGAGATGAACTCCCAAAGAAACAATGACATTGTGGGGTCGATACTCATAAAAAGTATGGCGCTTCCACATATATTTTGGCCCAAGAGAACATCACAAACATCCAGCGGGGCAACATCACATAATACCTCATCCTTGAAGGGTTGGATGCCGTATGACAATCGACATTGTTGGCTGACACGAAGATCTCATCCTTGGCGAAGCCACCCGATGTTGTATGGCTGCGGGTGTGGTGTTGTCGACAATCCCAACTGTTTGATGACCTCTACTTAGATGAGGTTCTTCTAGCTTCCGCTATCAACAATAAAATGCAGTGGGGTCCCCTTCACCCACATATGTGAATGAAAAAGGCGTTCCCCCTCTTTAGGATATTTTGGTTCTTCTGGTTGAATTTTTGCGGTCACGACAATAGCAGTGGGGTCTGCATCAATGATCTGTCCTTTACCAGTATTTTCAGAATTAGTTTCTGAATCAGGGTTCATCTCCTTGTCTTTGATCTCGATCCCACATTTCTTTGGCAGTTTGAAGATGCATCACCTTTACAAACTCGACTTCTGCAAATCCATTCAAGATAGCATTGATTCCCTTAACATTAATGATAAATTCTAACTTATCATCCTTGGAAGCTAGCACAACAGGCTTTATGTATCCAGTCTCTACTACATCCCAAACATCAACACCTAAGGCCATTAGGTATGTTCTCATTCTAACCTTCCAGAAGGAAAAATTTGTTCCATCAAATAGAGGAGGCTTAGTGGCTGAAGTCCCTTCATGACTTGTCATGTCTAAGCTTACATATCTACCTTTAGATAAAAGGAACCTGCTCTGATACCAATTTTTGGACAAATGAGGAGGGGGGGGTGAATCAGTTGTTACCGTGCTTAAACAATTATGATTATTTTAAACTCTTTACAAAGCACTCAATGACAATGACAATAATGCAGAGAGGTAATCAATAGAACATTTGACATCAATCACACATATGAAATATATAGAGACAGATATTTCTTGAGGGAACCCATAAAGGGTAAAAACCTCTTCTTCTTTGTATGATAAGTAATCTTTACATTTTGTACATTATCATACATATGAGCTCCAACTCATTGTGAGGCTACAACCTCTGTTTTGAAAGCTGCAACTTGCTGAGAGCACCAACTCTCTGTTTTCTCTAGCACCTACTAGAAGGAAGCACAAACTCCCTGGTTTCTCTAGCACCCACTAGAAGGAAGCACCAACTCCATGGTTTCTCTAGAACCCACTAGAAGGAAGAAACAACTCCCTAAGTGTTCCAGCACCAACTGGATGGAAGCACCAACTTCCAGTCACACAGGCACCAACCTATATAAAAGAGAACAACAGTTCTCCCTTGCACCACCCTGCCACCATGGTTTCTTTGGCTGCAACCAGATGGAAGCTACAACTCCATGTGTTCAAGAACCCACTTGAACCTCTAAGGACAACAGTCCTCCCTAGCACCTCCCTACCACCCTGAAATATAAATCTTTGCTACTGAAACTTATTACAATGATATAATGTTCATCAATTGCTTACCAGTCTAATCATTGCTCTGCTCTACCTTCATCAGTGTCTTCCTGCACACATGCCTTGTGCTTTCTATTCTTCTGCCTTTTATGCTCTATGCACCATGTCCATTCAATGCACCATTCCTCTTCTATGTATTTCAGTTGCTGCACACTGGCTCCTTCTACACGCCTGAATAACTCTCAACAATAGCCTCCATCTCTTCTTTGTTCTATGTATTTATACTATCTATGCACCTTCTTTGTCCTCCATGCACAGTGCCTCTGCATGCTCTTCACTGTGCCATGATTCTTCTCATCAGGTTGTTCACTGCCACTCCACTTTTTCTCTGATTCGCTCGCTCAAGCCTCAAAAAGAAAACTGCATCTCGCTTCTGTCTATTCCTCATCTGTTACTCATCTCTGATTTTTATCTCTCTACACATACTGTTGGTCTCACACTGCACATACTGTAATTTTCCCTTCTTTACAGTTCAACTCATTTTTTATTCAGAACAACCAACCACACACAGTCACTGCATGTTTCTTTTATGCACTACAACCCATTCGGTTACTCCTCAAAACCCTAGAACAACGCTTCAACAACTGAAACGCCAACCGTACAAGAACCATGATTAGGTTCTGCTAATTGAATCATAACTGAACAATTAATCATGATGATCAACAATATCCCTTCGATCAGATGCTCAAATAACCAGCACCGCTGGATTAAATCCGTAGGGTCTTGCGTTTATTTCGCCATTTCTCATTTCGGCATTTCGACATTCCGACGTTCCTGTGTTGTGAGGCATCTCGACTCTCCAAGTCACGATCTCCAAAATGGATATTATCTTCATGCTAGCTTCTCCCTTGAGCCTTCATATATGTGACAATAGGTTATGACCAAGGGCCAATTCTGAACACGCATTTCACATTTCGCATTTCAGGGGTTCTGTGAAGAGTCATCTCGACTCTCCATGTCCCAAACTCTGAAATGGAGCTTGCCTCTTCGAGCTCTTCTCTACATCTCTTTGACGATGTGACCACCGGTGGTGACCAAGCGCTTATCCATAAAGTGCTTTCATAATTTCGCATTTCGGCATTCCTATGATGAAGGGTCTCGACACTCCAAGTCGCAATCATCAAAATGGAGCTTGGTTGCACTAGCTCCTTCCTCCATCTTCCATAGATGTTACCACTGGCTGTGACCACAACCTTATTCGAAAATGAATTTTGGTGTTTTTACATTTCTGTGATGAAGTGTTTCGACACTCCACGTCACAAACCCCGAAATGGTCTGAAGGTATTTCGGCGTTTCGCAATTTCGCATTTTGGCATTTTATGATTTTGCATATCGCGAGTTCGAGAGGCTAGGGAACCCCATTCCTTTGACTTTCCAGTCAGTGAAATGATGATATTTTTCCACGTGTCCTATGGACCCAACAATCCAGATATTATCGTGATTTCAAAACTGCACGTGACTTCGTCGTGTCTAATCAACAGTCCAGATCGATCATCGATCCGACGGCTAGGATTATTTCACAATTTCACATATCGTGAGTTAGAGAGGTTAAAGAACTCCTTCCTTTGACCTTTCAGACAAAAAAATGCCAATATTTCACCATGTTTCCTCTGGATTCAACGGCTAGGATCATTTCACAAGTTCACGAGCCTTTGTTGTGCCTGTTTTGGGATTTCGGCATTTCGCATTTCGCAACTTCGGGACTCCTGTGATGAAGATTCTCGACTCTTGACTCCTCCAACTCCCGGTATCTGAAAATCCGAAATGGAGTCTTTGTTGATGTGTTTGTTTTGATATTTCTGTGTTTTTCATTTCGCAACTTCGGGACTCCTGTGATGAAGAGTCTCGACTCTTGACTCCTCCAACTCTCGGTATCCGAAACTCCGAAATGGAGTCTTTGTTGATGTGCCTGTTTCGGGATTTCGGCGTTTCACATTTCGCAACTTCGACACTCCTGTGATGAAGAGTCTCGACTCTTGAATCCTCCAACTCCTGGTATTCAAAACTCGAAAATGGATTCTTTGTTGATGTGCCTATTTCAGGATTTCGGTGTTTCACATTTCACAACTTCAGGACTCCTGTGATGAAGAGTCTCGACTCTTGACTTCTCCAACTCCCGATATCTGAAACTCTGAAATGGAGTTAGATCAATAGTCCACAATCTTGATGATTTGATGGTCATCAAGAAATCTAAATGGGATCCAACAATAATTTTTGCTCTTCACTGTTGAACTTGCCATTGCCAAGCCATTATCACTGCGCTATTGATAGTGATCTTTTCCATCAATGACAAACATGCATACTCTGCACTATCTCTTCTGAACTTATCGAGCTTGCTCTGTTGTGTTTTCCAAAATACTTCTAGTGCCCTCCTAGCACATTCTTCCTGTACTTAAGCCATCATTGTTGTTGTACTTGCCATCAATGACAAGAATACACCTGTAAAACATGCCAACATGTAACTGTTCTTCCAACTATCTAGTGGTTTGCTTGCTTTATCTCATAGGAGCTTTTCTAGTGTGTGTTGGTTTTCAACGTTAGTAAAAGCCTTACAATGTCACTGATCTTTTCACAAGGTGGAAGATCAAGAGCTCAGTTGGTCGTGAAGGCTTTAGGGAATGTCGTCGGTTTCATTGGAGCCACCACTACCATGGTTACAGTGAAGAATTTACCAACAAGGGTCATTTGAGGCGACCAGGTCATAGGAAAATGTACCCGAGCCATCCCTGAGAGGAGAAAAATTGAATCCAGAGAAGCCTACTATTTCTGACCTTAGAGAGGAAGCTCTCAGGCCAACCAATTCTCTGATCACTGAATTTTTGGTGCCCATCATGGTACAAGTTCCCCCCTCCAAGGATAAATCATTGTGAGTGTCAGATAGTTTTGTAAGCAGCGATGAAAGAAAACGTTGCTACTTCATCTGAGAGTTCTCATACTCCCTCTACGACTACCACTACTGGGGGCGTTCTACCTCCTAACCCACCTCCGTTGGTCCTGACCACCATGGTCTTGAATGCCTCTACTTTGAGTAGTGGTCTGATTCTGTCTATGGAAGCGATCACTGCTTTGTTCACCTAGAGTGCGATAGGCCCTCTGTTTTCATACGGGATTCCTAGCTTTGATATGAACTCTGTCATTTCCTACTCCACCCTAAAAACCATGGGTCTGGGGGAAGGGAGCTCTAATGCTCCTCTGCAAGGGTCCATGGGGGTCACCTTAGCCCCCTATAATGCTTTCCCTTATGGTGGGGGTCATATACCTCCATTGTCCCCCTCACTAGGCGGTGCTCCCTAGCAGCCTGTCTGGCCGAACATGAACTACAACTTGTTCGAAGCAAGTAGTCAATGAATTTATTCCAACACCACTCTGGTGGGTTCTTTTTCATTCTCTTTGTTATACACATTTGATAAAAACGCATTCTCGTCAGGTTTCGTCTCGTCCGGGGGAAACCCTGGTTTTGGAAAACAAAATCCTGTGTAGGGTATTATTCTTGTACAGGGGGAAAACACCTCACAAGGACCTTGGAATCCGTGGTAGGGATCAATCCTCTCATCAAGGATGTCGACGGGGGCAACCCCTTCCATGGCCAATGGAACCCTAAGCAAGTCTCAGTACCTATGCCCGTCGGATCGGCAGGGGGAAACCCTTCTAGAATATTTGGAACACAATGCAGGGAGCAATCCCTTCCCAACCCTCGACGTCCAATTACGGGAGTCAATCAGTGACGTCTCAACAAGCATATTATCTGTACGCTGTCCACGACCATTGTATTTACCAGAACCCTGGTCAACATCCTAACTTTTCCTGGCAACCTGGTGGTAGCCAAGATCCAGGCTCCTTTTTCCCTGTACATAGTCAATAGCCCAAGCTACCATTTCTAGAAACATTACATTTTCTAGACTTGTCAAGATTTTTAAATGACCCAATCTGTCACGATCCGCGTTGGCCTCAAATGACGACCAAGTTTCCCTTAGACATTCCAAAGTTCAAAGGTAAGCCTAGCGAAGATCCGGGCGATCATGTGACCAATTTTCACCTATGGTGCTCGTCGAACTCATTGAGAGACGACTCTATACAATTGCATCTGTTTCAACACACTCTTATCAAGAGTGCCACAAAATGGTACATCAATCTTGACCTCTCAAGATACTCTACTTTTGGCGAATTGGCGATTTTTTTTCTTAATCATTTCCAATTACATGTGAGAGACGATGCCGACACTGAGTTACTGGCCAACTTTGAGAAAACAAAGGTTGACCATATCTCAGATCACATTCGAGAATGGCAACATTGGAAGAGTTTGATAAAAGTACCAGTCCCACCGGCTTTTCTGCTGGAGTGGTTCCTTAAGTCTTTGGTACCTCAGCTATCCAAGGACGTTTCAACTTCAAGAGTGTTTTCCAAGCAAGAAGCGACAATGAGAGATCAACAACTAGAACTGATATACTCTCAGTATGGTTTACTTTATGAAGTTTTTCCAAATGCACCATGATCCATTCTTGACAAGACCAGACAAAAGTCTGGACCACATGCCAATGGTATTGTTGGTTCAACACAAGAGAAGCCCGCTGAGTAACTGTCAAATCAATTGCAACAATTTTCAATATAGCAGACAACAACCATCCAAACCACTGGTTCAGATGCTTACCCTACTCAAACATCGGATTTACACAGTGTGCAATTGACAAACCCGAAGGCCAACCAACAACCTGAAAGAAAGAAGAAACAATGAAAGAAGGGGAAGGGGGATAATAAATCCACCAATAATGTTGGTGGGGGCAACAAAGAGAAAATAAATTTGAAGTATCCATGTAACCTTTGCACGGAAGACCATCCAACTCACCTGTTCCCTTGGCTTGTAGAGGCCCAAAATTAATGGCGCAACAACAACCTGTTATGTTAACGAACCCATTTCCTCATGGGAAAAGTCTAACTCAAGCCTCTTCGAGCGCGGATGGGGGAAGTCAGGGACCCCCTCCTTCTTCTAGTAATCCTTCATCTGCGAATGTGTATATGATGAAAGGTGATGCCTACAAAGTGACTAGAGCGCATGATTACGGAATGCGAGAATCTGTTGAAAAGGGTAAGGAAGTTGTAAACTCATCTTTTCCTCTCTAGATTGAGAAGACAATGGGTGAAACAATGAAACACATTCTGAAAGGGGCGTTCAATAAAGCTTCACATAATCCAAATGCAAGGGCCACCCATAATTACTATGTGGTGGAAGATTTGTCACAAACCCCTTGCGCAATGTCTGCTTTGGAAGTCCTCCAGAGCTGCCCCACACAGCGAAAGGATCTGTTATCTTTTTTGGGATCCACTGAGACTTGTAATCCAAGAATGATCATGCTTGATATGATCAACTTAAAACCTCATCTCCCCTACCACGTGGCATTTGAGATAGTAGTGGCTTACACCATGAAAAAGTTTACCCGAAATATTTTCTGCACGGTGGTTAATGACGACACCTCAACATGCGTGATTTCGTTGAAATGTTGGAAGGCCATTGGTCAAACCATTTTGTCTTTGTCACCTACTCTACTTATCGCTTTCGACGGTCATTCTTTCAAACCACATGGGATCATCCTTTATTTCCCCATGCAGTTAAGGGGGAAGACCATGTGCATTGAATTTGAAGTGGTCGATGCACCTCTTGACTACAACCTTTTGTTAGGAAGGAGTTGGACCTATGTTATGGCAGTGGTCACCATAGTTTTCCGGGTCTTATTGTTTCCACACGAGGGTCGAATCGTGTCCATTGATCAATTTTCCTTCTCTCATACTGAACTTTCATTAGGGGCATCCATGGTCCTAATGATTGATAACCCTCAGCCCAACGTCATCAACGTAGGGGTTGGTTTGTGCCAACCTTTTATGGGTACTTTTGATTACCCACCACCTTCCAGCAATGTCAAGTTCATATCAGCTGTCCCCGACTAGCCTAAGGCTGAAATATTTCAAGTGTCGTCATTCTGCAGGACTTACTTTAACAATCCATGGAATATTCCTTCCCCATTATCCATGATGGAAGGGACAGGGCATCATGGCATGGCCATGCCCTTTTTCGTGGTAGAGGTTGCATACTCTATAGTCCAGTAAGCTTCCACTGACCCCAATCCGACTCATGCACATGAGTTAGATCCAATTCTCAAGCCTATTTGGGCTCAATATTCCCTCACCACTACTAATTCTTTAGACTTGGTATTGCCCTCAGATGAGGCAATTATTGAGGCAATGACTGGTCTGGACAGACCCTGGGATGGTCTCCATCACAGATCTTATTTTCTCCCGGAGTTAAGAAGAATTGAGGTGGGTGAATTCATGTTGACTATGACTGGAGATAGGTCTTGTCCTATAAATCCTTTGGCTATGCATGCAATTTACACAAAATTTAATATGGAAACCATCATTGAAATGATACTATTTACATCTCCATAACCCCTGACATTGTGGAGAATGTCTTCGTCAGAGCGGACTGCTCCCCCAAGGAGATTCGAATCTACACAGATTTATTTAAGGAATTTCGTGATGTTTTTTCCTAGTCTTACGAGGAAATGCTAGGCATTGATCCAAGAATCGTTGAACATGAAATAACGACATATACTGACGCTAATCCGGTCTGATAGAAGCTTCATCTGGTAAATCTGAAGAAAGCAACAACTATTAAGGTTGAATTAGAGAAATTGCTCAAAGTCGTTTTCATCTACTCTGTTCAATTGACTCAATGGGTGTCAAATCCTGTTCCGGTCAACAAAAAGCAGGGAACGATTTGCGTATGTATGGAATTCCATGATTTGAACAAGGCATGTCCAAAGGATAATTTCCCCACCCCATTCATTGACCAGATTGTCGATGAATGCGTAGGCTGTGAGGTCTTTTCTTTCATGGCTGGTTTTTTGGGATACAATCAGATATAGATTAAGCCTGAAGACCAGCATAAAACCACTTTAATCTTTCCATGGGGTACATTTTCTTATCAGAAGATGCCTTTTGGCTTGAAGAATGTTGGAGCCACTTTTTAGCGGGGAATGTATTTTTCTTTCCACAATCTTAGACACATAGTCGAGGCCTATCTCGATAATTTAGCATCACGATCTTGTAAGAGATTTGATCATCCCACGCACCTCTGACTTATCTTTGAGAGATGTCGCTACTATCGGATTCACTTGAATCCAAACAAGCATAGCTTTTGCGTGACGTTGGGTCATCTTCTAGGTTTCATAATTTTGACAACAAGGATCATGGTTGATCCTCTAAAGGTTGACGTGATCGTTCAATTGCCTCCCCCATGCAAATTCCCTCATCTTCAGAGTTTACAGGGAAAATCCAACTTTCTTCGGCGTTTTTCGAAAACTATGCTGAGATCACTAAAGGGTTCATGCGTTTACTAAAAAAGGATGTTCCTTTCTATTGGGATGAATCCTCTCAGTGCTCTTTCAAAGCGTTGAAACACGCCCTCACGTCTGCCCCTCGGCTTTGGCCACCCAATTATAATAAATATTTCTTATTTTACTTGGCTACGACAAAGTCGACCATTGGTATGGTATTGGTTCAAGAGGATGATCTTCTTGAAGAGCATGTGATTTATTACCTGAGTCGATGCCTGGTTGAACCAGAACTCAACTACTCCCACGTTGAGAAGCTTGCATTGGCATCACTCCATGTTGTTCAATGGTTCTGTCATTATATTATGCTTCGTAAGACCATCATCATTTCCATTGTGAATCTGTCTCAATACGTGTTGACACGATGTATAATTGGCAGAAAGATCAGTAGATGGATAGTTATCCTCCATGAATTTGACTTGGATTTTGTTTCTGCAAAATCTAATAAGTCATTGGTCTTTGCAAAACTTATCTCGGAACTTCCAATCGAGTCAGGTGATGTTACGCCCAAAGAATCACCGATTAAATGAGATCCTTTTCTGATTTCATCTTCGAACCCCTGGTATGGAGATATACTAGTCTATCTCTAGACTTTGAAGTGCCCCGCCTCTGCTTCTCACAATGAGCGTCGACGTATATGCCATCAGGAAAAAAACTATCTCATTCTCGATGAAACTTTGTATCATCGAGGTGTAGATTGCATCCTTCGCTGGTGTCTCACTCATGAAGAAGCGGAACTCGTTCTTAATGACTGCCACACTGGAGCATGTGGTGGTCATTTGTACGGGTTGGAAACAACCCAAAAGATTCTACGAGTCAGTTACTTTATGTCGACATTAATCAAGGATTGCATTGAATTGGTCAAAAAGTTCCACCCATGTCATATCTTCTCTCGGAAGATGAGGGAACACCCCGCTTCCATGTGTCCCATCATTACAATTGGTCCCTTCACCAATTGGGGGATTAATTATACTAAATTCCATCCAGGGGGTATCGTTTTATCATCGTAGCGGTAGACTACTTCTCAAAGTGCGTCAAGGTTATGCCAACATTCAAATATGATGGCGAAACAATAGCTCTCTTTATTTTTAACCAGATTGTAGTAAGGTTCGACATCATTAAGGAGATTGTCACTAACCATGGCAGTCACTTTCATAAAAAAAATGATGTCCGAGTTAACATCAAATCTTGGGTTTAGGAAAGAACATTCATCACCCTACTACCCACAAGTGAATGGTCAGGTGGAAGCTATGAATAAGTCCCTCGAGGCTATTCTGCAATGAACGTTCAATTCGGCCAAGTAAAATTGGAATTTGATGTTGTACTCGTCATTGTGGGCCTACCAAACATTTGTAAATACTACAACCAGTTTCTCACATTTTCAACTCGTTTATGGGCTGGAAGCAGTCTTGTCAATAGAGTGTCAGATCCCATCTCTAAATTTGGAAGTATAGTT
>JASDQU010099976.1:552202-564034 GCA_032191745.1 Picea mariana | reverse complement strand
GCGTATGTATGGAATTCCATGATTTGAACAAGGCATGTCCAAAGGATAATTTCCCCACCCCATTCATTGACCAGATTGTCGATGAATGCGTAGGCTGTGAGGTCTTTTCTTTCATGGCTGGTTTTTTGGGATACAATCAGATATAGATTAAGCCTGAAGACCAGCATAAAACCACAAGTGAATGGTCAGGTGGAAGCTATGAATAAGTCCCTCGAGGCTATTCTGCAATGAACGTTCAATTCGGCCAAGTAAAATTGGAATTTGATGTTGTACTCGTCATTGTGGGCCTACCAAACATTTGTAAATACTACAACCAGTTTCTCACATTTTCAACTCATTTATGGGCTGGAAGCAGTCTTGTCAATAGAGTGTCAGATCCCATCTCTAAATTTGGAAGTATAGTTATTTCCAGACACTTCACTGCTTGAGGAACGCTTATTATATATCAAGCAACTCGATGAGCAATGTTGTGACGTAGCATTGGATAATGAGGCTAACAAGAAAAAATTCAAGTGTCAATATGATCGGTTTGTTCATCCTCGGATTTTCTCTGAAGGTGACCTTTTCCTAGTCTACGACCAAGATAAGGATCCCCTGGTGGAAGGCAAGTTCAAAACCATGTGGTTCGGACCTTTCATTGTGAAAGAGGTATTAAAGAAGGGAAATTATCATCTGGTTGATTGTGAAGGAAAAGATTTGGTGGAGCCTAGGAATGGACTCTACCTCAAGAAGTATTACTCATAGGTCGGTCGCCTTGGGTGACTTCTTGTACATATGTATAGCTCTTATACAGTTAGTGTTGGCGTCAGAAGTTACTCTTGGATTGCAGTAGGAGTAAGCATGAGGCCCATCAGTTTATGTCACTATTTGTTGATAGAGGGTGATGAATGGAAGTAAACTCGGAACAATATCATTCTAACTCAGAAAATTGGGTTGGAACAACTAAGACAGGTGAGGTCTTGATCTAATTTAAGCCAGTAATTTTTCATAGTAGTGAGTAAGTGGAGGTAAAAACAAAGGAAATAAAGTCTGCTCTGGACATCCAGTCTTCCATCAGCCTTTAAAAAGGGGAAAAGTCACAAATATGAGATCCTCTCAGATTTGAGAAACTTCAAGAAAATTAAGATGCTGCAAAACTAATATAATCAAACATACATTATATAGTCATTACAACACCTGACTGGATCATCCATGCCCGGGCTCTTAAGATTATGAGGAAAAAGGGGAGGAATATGTTGGCTTCCATTAAACAAGAAGTCTCAAATATCAATCTATAACCAGGGAACTAGAGGCCTCGTTAAAGCTTTACAATTGGGAGCTTAGCTCTACCATCCATCTCTACAAAAATACAAAAACTGAGTATATATACTCAGAGCAATTTGCCACCTTGGCAGCAGAAGGGTAGCTGAGACATTAAAATCCAACTTAGCGTGTGTAGGCTCCTCTGGTCAGACGAGGACATCAGATCGGCATGGCTTCTTTAGGAAAACCTACACATAGGACGATCTTGGGCAGACTGCCTACCAAAACCTCCATGCCTTACATTTAAGGAGTGAGGTGAGGTTTCAACCACCTCCTCCTACCTATATTTACCTATAGAAAGGATCAGGATCAAGGCCAAGTTGAATTGGCACCTAGAGAATGCGGCGACGCCTCCTGCAGCAAAACCCGGTGCTTTGGCCCTTTGCACGACTCTTTCTATCACCCCAAGTGACCATGGGCTGTGACCCTGCACCTATCTTCAAAGGCACTTTTTCCATTTTGCGTTTCAACCATTCCAAATGCAGTGGAGGAGAGACCCCCTGTCTTTCAAAGTCCCGATAGCTGAAATGCCGAAACGACTAATCATTTCACGTTTTGGCGATTCCAGATGCAGTGGAGGAGAGACCCCCTGTCTTTCAAAGTCCCAGTAGCCGAAATGCCAAAACGACTAATCATTTCACATTTCAGAAATTCCAGATGCAGTGGAGGAGTGAACCCCTGTCTTTCAAAGTCCAGGTAGCTGAAATGCCAAAACAGCTAATTTGCAATCAATGGCCAGATTTGATTTAATATGGACGATCACGATGAACCTTAATGTATTTCAGGGATTCTCCCACCGGGAGTTTTGGTTCCTTTTCTCTCGACCCTTGTATTTAAAAGTCCTGGTAGCTGAAATGGAAACTAGACTTAATCTCATGCCACGTATCCTTCAATATTATCGGTCCCGATTCTTTCGGGGATTCTCCCACCGGGAGCTCCAAAATCGCCAAAATGTCGACTAGCTTCCACCTGTCCCCCTTCTTTAGGACCTACCTTTCCATATGACCATGTGATATGACCGTAGGCCTGCACCCAAAGGCACCTTCTCATTTCACGTATCATGGGTGGAAGGGAGTCGACCCTTGTATTTCAAAGTCTTGGTAGCTGAAATGGCGACCAGACTTAATCAGGCACCATGTGTCCCGACTGGATCGAATGACCATGATCATTTTGTGACTTTGGCCCTAAGGGATGAGCCCATGCGCTAAACCTCATGAAATTCTATGGCTTTGGCTTACCCGATGACCGTTGATCTGCTCCATCGATGGATCTTCGCCGCTAAAAAGCAAAAATGCCCACCTGCTTGATTTTTAACCCGAAAATAGAGACTTTATGCATGCTGCACTTGGGCACTTATGGATGCGACCTTGGATAAATTCATTTGATGGGTCTTAAGCCCCATTTCATTTATTTTTACACCAAGGGCCTGAAATCAGAGAGAAACACCCCGCTTGCAAGAATTGGCGCTAACATTAGGCTCCATGGGGGATAGAGTCGTCCCTACGATGCTCTTAGAACTCCTTCTACAGTTCTAGTTGCCTTTTGTTGGGCTATGGAGTCGAGCTCAAAACACCCTACTTAAAAATACATGCCGATAAGTGAAAATAAAAGGTAAACACACATGATCCAAGGAGCTTATTTATGTACAGTCCTAAACTAATAAATTCCTTTACATGGGGTTAGGTGAAAGCAAACTTCCACCATAGCCAATCAAGCAACTTCCTGAATAGAAGTTCCTTTCTTCTGTCGATGATCACAAACAGATGGTGTAACCGTGACAGTAGAACTGTTACACTCTTCAACTCCTCCTCACAGGATGAAGTCAAGATGAAATAGGGTGGCTCCAAATTGTGAAGGAAATACAACTCCATGTACTCCTTCACAGGTTCATAGGACCAGTGGAAAACTCTAGAAAATGGGCGGCAGGCAGCCTCCTTTGCTAACAGTTGTTCATGTGTGGTTGAATATATCTAGTAAGCATAGGTGGGTGGAAAACTGATGTAGGCTGACTGATATTAGGTGGTGGCTGCTCGCTGACTGGCTCTGTGCATTCTGTAAACTGCATCTTTGGCTCCTCCTCCTCTTCTCCATGGCTCTCCCAAGGATTAGATTCATAATCATCATAAATAGGGACCATGGGAAAGATCTGCTTGTTTTCATGTCAGTCAATGTCTTCATAGTGATCAAATGTAGGATAAGTTTGTTGTTCATCATCACTAGAATATTCATCAAAAAAGGGTTTCTCTTCATTGATATGATCAACCTCCAGAATAGTGATCCCAATGAGAATATAACTATCAAAAATATTCATTTCAGGGACAATGGTAATTGCTGCTTCTGGTTGTTCATACATAATATTTTTCTCTTTAATCCTAGGTAAAAATATATCATGGGAAACCTCTTGAAGGAAAAGAGAAGATTCCTCTTCCACAAATATCTCTTATTTAAAAACTGGAAGGTCTTCGTCATCATAAGCCGGGATGCTAGGAACATCTGGTTCAACCCTATATCCAGGAGAGCCATCTACTATAGGCAACATCTGCTCTATAAACTCAGAATTTTCACAAGAGGCATGTTGATCTTTATGAACATCTAAAAGAACAGATGTATCTGAAATGATGTCAGATGCTTCTGTGCTAGGGATAACATAATTAATATCATCCGATGCCTCTAGATTTTCATAGCAAATGATTTCCTCCACAGTAAAAGATTTATCACAAACATGGTCTTCAGGGCTAGTAGAGGCTTTATGAAGTAAAGAAAACTCATCACAACAGTTTTCATACAAACACTCAGCTAGGAAGTAATCTTTACAAAATGAATTGAAAGTTGTATGAAAACCTGTCAAAGAATGGATGCTTGCAGTGGGAAGATATCGACACCAATCAAGAGCAACTCCCTTTAATGAATAACTAAAATATTAATCTGGACATCTTCATGCATGATATTAAGTCGATGAATAACCTCATGAAAGTCCAGTAAATGCTCAGCTGGTACCTCCAAAATTTTTGCTTGAAATTCAGGGAGGATATCTTCCCATTCATCTCTATCAGGAAGTGGATTAGGAAAACCAACTATCAGGGAAAAGTCACAGAAAGCCAACCTTTGAGCTAATGCATCTTCCATATAGAATCAGTGGAGTGGTCAACCGATCCTCAGATCATGGAGTCGCCAGGTGAAAGATGCGTAGCTTTGAATGTGTCTGGTCTTTGTTCACCATCAAAGGCCAGATCCTAACGTTGTATCCTCCCGAGAAACTTCTCAAGATGAGAAAGAAGCTACTGAAACATTCTTGAAAAATCTCCTCTGGGTCAGCTTTCAGGTGTGCTAAAAGTAGCCACAGCTGAAACAGTGAAGTGGAAATAGGGGAGTCACCAGGTGCACAGTAACAATCTTCAAGGCCTCTGATGCCTGATGCACCTTCAGAATTAGAGACTCAATGTCGTTCAATCCCGGGGAAAATCTTCAACTTCATCCCCGACAACGATGCCAGAGATGTTGGCGTCAGAAGTCACTCATGGATTGCAGCAGAAGTAAGCCTAAGGCCCATCAGTTTATGCCAATATTTGTTGATAGAGGGTGATGAATGGAAGTAAACTCAGAAAAATATCGTTCTAACTCAGAAAAATGGGTTGGAACAGCTAAGACAGGTGAGGTCTTGATCTAATTTAAGCCAGTAATTTTGCATAGTAGTGAGTAAGTGGAGGGAAAAACAAAGGAAATAAAGTCTGCTTTGGACATCCGGTCTTCCAGCAGCCTTTAAAAAGGGGAAAAGTCACAAATATGAGATCCTCTCAGATTTGAGAAACTTCAAGAAAATTAAGATGCTGCAAAACTAATATAATCAAACATACATTATATAGTCATTACAACACCCGACTGGATCATCCATGCCTGGGCTCTTAAGATTCTGAGGAAAAAGGGGAGGAAGATGATGGCTTCCATTAAACAAGAAGTTTCAAATATCAATCTATAACCAGGGAACCAGAGGCCTTGTTAAAGATTTACAATTGGGAGCTTATCTCTACCATCCATCTCTACAAAAATACAAAAACTGAGTATATATACTCAGAGAAATTCGCCACCTTGGCAGTAGGAGGGTAGATGAGACATTAAAATCCAACTTAGCGTGTGCAGGCTCGTCTGGTCAGACGAGGACATCAGATCGGCATGGCTTCTTTAGGAAAACCTTCACACATGATGATCTTGGGCAGAATTCTTACCAGAACCTCCATGAATTACATTTAAGGAGTGAGGTGAGGTTTCAACCACCTCCTCCTACCTTTATTTACCTCTAGCAGGGATCAAGATCGAGGCCAAGTTGAAATGGCACCTGGAGAACGCGACGATACCTCCTACAACTAAAATCGATGCTTTGGCCCTTTGCGCAGCTCTTTCTATCACCCCAAGTGACCACGGGTCGTGACCCTGTGCCTATCTTCAAAGGTACATTTTCCATTTTGCGTTTCGGCGATTCCATATGTAGTGGAGGCACGACCCCCTGTATTTCAAAGTCCCAGTAGCCGAAATGCCGAAATGGTTAATCATTTCACGTTTCAACGATTCTAGATGCAGTGAAGGAGCGACCCCCTATATTTCAAAGTCCCGATAGACGAAATGTCGAAACGGCTAATCGTTTTTCATTTCGACGAATCCAGATGCACTGGAGGAGAGACCCCCGATCTTTCAAAGTCTCGGCAGCCGAAATGCCGAAACGGCTAAATCCGCAATCAATGTTCGGATTTGATTTAATATGGATGGTCATGATGAACCTTAATGTATTTCAAGGATTCTCCCACTGGTAGTTCTCGTTCCTTCACTCTCAACCCTTGTATTTCAAAGTCCTAGTAGCCGAAATGGTGACCGAACTTAATCGCACGCCACATATCCTTCAATATTAACGGTCTCGATTCTTTCGGGGATTCTCCCACCGGGAGCTCCAAAATCCCTGAAATGTCGACTAGCTGCCACCTGTCCCCCTTCTTTATGACTCGCCTTTCCATACGACCCTGTTCTATGACCGTAGGACCGCACCCAAAGGCGCCTTCGCATTTCGCGTATTGTGGGTGGAAGGGATTCTACCCTTGTATTTCAAAGTCTCGGTAGCCGAAATGGTGACCGGACTTAATCAGGTGCCACGTGTCCCAACTAGATCGGATGAACACAATCATTTCGTGACTTTGGCCCTAAGGGATGAGCCCATGCGCTAAACCTCGTGAAACTTCGTGGCTCCGACTTACCCAATGACCATTGATCTGCTCCATCGATGGATCTTCACTGCTAAAAAGCAAAAATTCCCGTCTGCTTGATTTTTAACCCGAAAATAGAGACTTTATGCATGCTGTGCTTGGGCACTCATGGTTGTAACCTTAGATAACTTCATTTGATGGGTCTTAATCCCCATTTCATTTATTTTTACACGAAGGGCCTGAAATCGGAGAGAAACACCCCACTTGCAAGAATTGGCACTAACATTAGGCTCCATGGGGGATAGAGTCATCCCTGCGATGCTCTAAGAACTCCTTCTGTAGTTCAAGTTGCCTTCTATTGGTCTATGGAGTCAATCTCAAAACACCCTGCTTAAAAATACATGCCAATAAGTGAAAATAAAAGGTAAAAACACATGCTCCAAGGAGCTTATTTATGTACAGTCCTAAACTAATAAATTCCTTTACATGGGGCTAGGTGAAAGAAAACTTCCACCATAGCCAATCAAGCAACTTACTAAATAGAAGTTCCTTTCTTCTATCAATGATCACAAACATATGGTGTAACCGTGACAGAAGAACAATTACGCTCTTCAACTCATCTTCATAGGCTGAAGTTGAGATGAAATAGGGCGGCTCCAAATTGTGAAGGAAATACAACTCCATGTACTCCTTCGCAGGCTCATAGGACCAGTGGAAAACTCCAGAAAATGGGCGACAGACAACCTCCTTTGCCACACAGTTGTTCATGTGTGGCTGAATATATATGGTGGGTGGAAAGATGACATAGGCTGACTGATCTCAGGTGGTGGCTACTCGCTGACTAGTTCTGCACATTCTGTAAACTGCATCTTCGGCTCCTCCTCCTCTTCTCCATGGCTCTCCCAAGGATCAGATTCATAATCATCATAAATAGGGACCATGGGAAAGCTCTTCTTGTTGTCATGTCTGTTAGTGTCTTCATAGTGATCAAATGTAGGATAAGCTTGCTGCTCATCATCACTAGAATATTCATCAAAAAAGGGTTGCCCTTCATTTCTATGAGAAACCTCCAAAATAGTGATCCCATCGAGAATATAACTATCAAAAATATCCATTTCAGGGACAATGGTAACTAATGCTTCTGGCTGTTCATACATAAGATTTTTCTCTTTAATCCTAGGTAAAAATATATCATGGGAAACCTCTTGAAGGAAAAGAGAAGAATCCTCTTCCACAACCATCTCTTCTTTAAAAACTGGAAGGTCTTCGTCATCATAAGTCGGGTTTCTAGAAACATCTGCTTCAACCCTATATCCAGGAGAGCCATCTACTATAGGCAACATCTACTCTATAAACTCAGAATTTTCACAAGAGGCATGCTGATCTTTATGAACATCTAAAAGAACAGATGTATCTGAAATGATGTCAGATGATTCCATGCTAGGGATAACATAATTAATATCATCCAACACCTCTAAATTTTCATAGCAAATGCTTTCCTCCACAGTAAAATCTTCATCACAAACATGGTCTTCAGGGCCAACAGAGGCTTTATGAAGAAAAGAAAACTCATCATAGCAGTTTTCATACAAACACTCAGCTGGGAAGTAATTTGCAAGATACCAGATATATAAAATATGCAGAACATAAATGAAATGCTAGAAATGACAGAATAACAGTAAAATATCCAGCATAATCTTCACAATACACAGAAATGATATACGAAATAGCAACAAAAATAGCACTTTGAATTAGATAGCAATGTTCATAGGCCTCTTCGAGGGGGCAACCTCCAGTCGAGTAGCGCTCTGTTACAATAATATCCAAGCTAGGGTTTTTCATACCCTCGACCCTTATTTATACTAAATATGTCTATTAAGAGAAGCATCTAGAGGAAGATCCTTCTAGAAGCGAAAACTTCTATTAGGTCTTATTACATCCGCCTTATTCTATTTTATTGAAAGGTCTTATTAATATTGACCTTTATTACATCCGAATACATTGATCTACCTATGTGCGGGTTAGGACCTTAACATGTCTGCCCCCTTAAAAACAACCTTGTCCTCAAGGCTTAAGGTGTGGAAACTGCTGCAGAATGGTAGTTGGTTCCCAAGTGGCATCTACTGGAGTCATATCTTTCCACTATACTAGCACTTCCTTGATGGTTCTCTGATGCAGGCGACGTTCCCTCTGGTCCAAAACTGCTTCTGGTTGTAGCCAAATGGATCCTTCTTCAGCTAACTCTGGAAGGTTGGTTTGAATTTTGCACCTGGTTCCAATCACCTTCTTCAAGCATGAAACATGAAAAAAAGGATGTAGCTTCGACTGACTGGGCAGAGCTAACTGATATGCGACTTGTACCACATGATTTAGAACTGTGTAAGGGCCATAAAATTTGGGTGCTAGCTTCTAATACTGCTCGGCCTTGAGGGAAGTTTGCTTATATGGTTGCAGTCGCAGAAACACCTGATCCCCTTCTACAAATTGACGTTCCGAGCGACCCTGATCTACTTGCTGCTTCATTCTATTCTGGGCCATGACAAAGTTCTCTTTCAGGGTACGAAGGATATCCTCTCGGACTCTAAGTGTTTGGTCGACTGCCTGAACCTTCGAGGTACTCGGTAAGTATGAGAGAACTGATGGTGGCTTCTGTCTGTACACTGCTTCAAAAGGAGTCATGCGAGTGGCTGTATGGTATGTAGTGTTGTACCAACATTCGGCGAGGGGTAACCATTGAGCCCACTGGTGTTGTTTTTCAGATGCAAAGCACCGCAGATAGGTTTCCAAACACTTGTTGTCGACTTCCGTTTGACCATCTGTCTGGGGATGATAAGCTGAGCTGAGATGCAATTGTGTGCCTTGAAGCTTAAACAGTTCTTGCCAAAAATTGCTTGTGAAAGTTGGGTCTCGATCAGAAACAATAGAGTTTGGCATGCCATGTAGCTTGAATACCTAATCCATGAAAATTTGGGCCACCGTGGATGCAGTAAATGGGTGGTGAAGGGCACAAAAATGAGCATACTTGGAAAGGTGATCCACCACCACCATTATCACTGATTTATTCCCCGATTTGGGTAATCCTATAATAAAGTCCATAGAGATATCCTTCCAAATATCAGAGGGAATTGGAAGCGGTTGGAGGGTACCTGGAGATTTGACTGTTTCTCCCTTGTTGCATTGGCATACCTCACATTCATCCATAAACTTATGGATAGCCTGTTTCATACCATCCCAGAAAAAAGAACGTTTAACTCTGTCATATGTTTTGGTGAACCTGTAGTGCCCCGCTGTGGGTGTAGCATGAAGCTCAGAGAGTACCGTGGATTTGAGCTTGGATTGTTTACTTAAATACAAGCGACCTTTGTATCAAAGCTCATCCTGAAGCCAAGAGTACCCTGGGGGAGCCTGCACCTTGTTCTGCAGTTGCTGAATTAGATGCGAACTTTTGGGGTCTTGCAGCCATTCCTGGTGCACAGCTTGCAGCCAATCAGGTACAATGAAGGAAAGAGAAAAAAGGGATCCTTCATCTTCATATTTCCTGGACAGAGCATCCGCCACTACATTGTATTTTCCCTTCTTGTAAATGATCTCATAATCATATCCAAAGAGATTAGTGTTGGTCCTCGGTTTTGACCATGTTCTTTGCCTATACTATATACCACAGACCTCCAACTATATGCCAGTACCACCCTTTTTGACCTCATTTTGATATAATCAACATCCCTTTACCATTCAAAGGGGTCACCTAAGGTATATTTGAATTTCAAGCTATTATTATGCATTTTAATACTTTAAATTGATAGTTGGACTAATATCACTTGGGTTAGGTACCATTGCTATTCTTGGAACAGGATGCCAGTACTAGGTACCAACTCGCACCGTGGAAGTGCCAGTGGATCCGTTCGAGAGCTGTGCATGATGATGTGCGTTATGGTTCGAATGAAGAGCAGGAAGGTTCACAAGCCAGCTGGAGCCGTCGCCATAGAGTGCTCGAGAGTATAATGATCAACCTGGATCGATTGTTCTTCATCCTACACACTTCGTGACACTACGTGTCACGAAGTTGTGAAATACGTTTTTAATTGATTCCACGATTATTCTCGGATCAGGGATCCGTTTGTTTCCATGCATCTTTATTTTTGACTGTTATGAACAATAAGACTGCTATTAAAACCCGGGATCACTCCTGAGAACGGGTTACTGTTACTACTGTTGCTATTACTTTCGTCATTGCCGGATTATGTGATACCGTGAACCTATGCTTTAATACAAACTGCTGTTGCGTATATGTTAACTGTCATATGATCTGAATACTGTTTTAATGCGTTGATGAAGCGTGGAGTTACATCATATCTGCATCGTATGATCTAGTCGGCTCTGGTCATTTTCCACAGCGTTTGTGCCGGTTGGTTGGGCCCGCCAAATCGGTGCAAGCCACTGTTTCATTTGCAATAGATTTAGTTTGTGTTGCTTCAGCTTTAGTTCATTTCGATAATTTGTAGCTCGCATCTGAGGTAGCTTAGCGTACACAGATTTAGCTTTATTTTATTGCGGTGTGTTAATGCTTGCTTACACTACAGTTTAAACGTTTCAGAATCGTGCTTATTCATTCCTCAACAGACTCAATTTCCAGACTGTTATCTTTTTATGTTGGTGAATGTTAACACAATACTGATGCCTATAGGGTTAGTATATGCATATGATTGCTTGGATTTTCATTTTCATTTTCATTTCGAACATAACTCAGAGTAGCATGCATTTTACTTTGTTAGACAGTAGTTGCCTTGCGTGCTTAGAATAGATAGGTTATAGTTAGAATAGACGGAGCTCCTGGTACCAGTTAGTAGCATAAAACTCTGTTTTACTGTAGATAGCATTAGATTTGTTTTGGATGCTCAGAATGAATGTAGTTTCGACAGTACCCTGTGTGTTATGACTTAAATGAAAATGATGATGGTAGATGGTTGAACATAGAGGTAGAATGACTTTGTAGACTTACGCTTTTGAACAGAGATAGCAGTACCAACATTTGAGCACAAGACTGTTTTTTTCTTCTGTTTATGATTTAGATAGGAAATGCTCAGTTTTAAGTTAGTCATCAAAATTCAAGTTCTTAGAATAGGTGTGTGTTTTATTCTTAGGATAGAATTCAAATAAAGACTAGACTCTTGCCTGCACATACTGTGTATCAGCTCGAAGTTTACCAACCCTGGTTTGACAATTTAGTGATTCAGGACACTTAAAAGCTTCAATTTAGCAGCCTGACATTTTTGGCGCCGTTGCCGGGGAGCTGTTTAAAAGGTAAGAAGACAGTTGTTTTGATTAGTTTTGAACTGCACTT
>JASDQU010099976.1:521995-540985 GCA_032191745.1 Picea mariana | reverse complement strand
CACATCATCATGCACAGCTCTCGAACGGCTCCACTGGTACTTCCACGGTGCGAGTTGGTACCTGGTACCGGCATCCTGTTCCAAGAATAGCAATGGTACCTAATCCAAGTGATATTAGTCCAATTATCAATTTAAAGTATTAAAATGCATAATAATAGCTTGAAATTCAAAGATAACTTAGGTGACCCCTTTGAATGGTAAAGGGATGTTGATTATATCAAAATGAGGTCAAAAAGGGTGGTACTGGCATATAGTTGGAGGTCTGTGGTATATATATATAGGCAAAGAACATGGTCAAAACCGGGGACCAACATTAAGTATCTAAATAGATCTAAAGATAAATCTCAAAATAAACCCACAATATCAACAAGAATAATCCAAACCATTCACCAAATACTGAACACAAGAAATAAAGAAAACCCTTGAGCTAGGGTAACACCATATATTAATCCTTAAGGAAGGATAACACTCCTCAAGCAATGTTTGATACATTCACAATATTCTTCACTCTGTTTCATTACATTGCTTACACTTCTTTATATAGTTATTTCTATCCCCTATGACCTTCTAGGGAGCCTTCTCACATTTATTACATATAACTACCATAGTGGTCTTTTATTAATATAGTGGACCTAGTCCACCTTATATTGAATGACAACATTCTCATATATTAAATTACATCCACTAATAATACATAACCACATTCCCATTGGATACCTCCTTGGGTATCCATATTACCTCCTTAGGTATACTACATTACATCCCCCTTCACATGTTTCGTCCTCGAAACATGAGAAAAACCATACAATATGATTGACTAAGCAATGTAGCAACTTGTACCAAGTACGACCATCCATCCATCTCAATGGAAGTCGAACATGATGTCCATATGTTGTCTTTCCACCCTGATCTTGATCTGCATTATGTCGGTGTTGCCATGGGATTAGTTCTCTAACCTGATGTCCTCTTGTAATGCTAGTAGGCCTCCATGCACCTCTTGATGTGGTTTTTTTTTTGTTCCCTACGGGTGCATAAATGTGTTGATGCACATGCCCTTGCCTTGATGACTTTTGTTTCTCTATATGATGTGGATGGCGATATGCAACAACTGTAAGAATATGTTTTTTTTTTTTTTCAAATCTGCAACACTTTGTGCCTTTGAGTCAATGACCTCATTAGCTTCTTGATTATGTCCTTCATGTAGTTTTGTTTCATCTCCTTCTGTAGACTCTGCTTCTACTTCAACTTCAAACTCAGCAATAACTTCGTTGTTAGCCTCCATGGGTCCATCTTTCTTACTAAGAGACACATCCTGCAATGTGATTTTCTTCTTCTTTTACCACAACTTCAAAAACTTCTTTTGCACATTAATATTAATGGCACCCACTGATTCTATCCAAGGATATCCCAAAATAATATCCAATTCATCCATATCTGTAGCATGAAAATAAGAGTGCAACACATATTTATTCATAGTGATCTTCAAATCTTTAAAAATTTGAACATGTTTATCAACAACCTGTGTGTTGTGAATATTCTTTCTAGGAACTTGCAATCTATTAACCAACTGAACATTGATAAAATTGTGTTGGCAACTAAGGTTAACAGAAACAATGTTATTTTCTTTATGAATACAACCATTAACCTGTAATATAGGTTTGTCACATGAAAATAAACCCTTGGTGCTCTCTGTATCCTTATTTTTTCCATGAGACCACCTATCTAGCAATATTTTTTCAAATTCTCCATTGGAGAGTGTCATCATCTACTTATAATCAAGCAATTTCCACCAAATGGCAGCATCACCTTGTAATTTGAGAGCTACCCAATGGGGCCAATTCTCTTCTCATGCTGACTTTCTTTCTTTAATGAGTGCTTCAATATTAGGGCCATCACATTTCACTGTAAAATACATTTTTCTATGAAAAACCAAAAAAATAGAACAAGGGTTTAAAAATAAATTACTGCAGAAAATCGAAACTTTTTCTGAAAAAAAAAAAAAAAAAAACCTTGAAAAATTGCTAAATTTAAAATGTTCATAACTTTACTTCCCGCACTCTATTTCAGCCGACTGTTTTTTTGAAATTGGGTATTTTTCCGAGAGGAATTCAAATATCCAATTTGTTTGGCCAAATTCTACACAGAAAGTGTCATATCTGAACCTAAAGTGTGTCACCCTCTTTTTTCCCTAGAAAACAAAAATCAGCAAAAATAGCCAAAATTTCTCCCTGAATAGAGCAAAACATTTATGTTATGATACCAATTGTTAAGTACCTGAATAGATCTGAAGTTAAATCTGAAAATAAACCCACAATATCAACAAGAATAATCCAAACCATTCACCAAGTACTAAATACAAGAAATAGAAAAAATATTTGAGGTAGGGAACACTATATATTAATCCTTAAGAAAGGATAACACTCATCAAGCAATGTTTGATACATTCACAATATTCTTCACTATTTTTCATTACATTGCTTACACTTCTTTATGAATACAACCATGAACATGTAATATAGATTTGTCACATGAAAATAAACCCTTGGTGCTCTATGTATCCTTATTTTTTTCCATGAGACCGGATATCTAACAATATTTTTTCAAATTCTCCATTGGAGAGTGTCATCATCTCCTTATAATCAAGCGATTTCTACCAAATGGCAGCACCACCTTGTAATTTGAGAGCTACTCAATGGGGCCAATTATCTTCCCATGCTGACTTTCTTTCTTTTATGAATCCTTCAATACTAGGGCCATCACATTTCCCTGTAAAATACATCTCGGTATGAAAAACCCAAAAAATAGAATAAGGCTTTAAAAATAAATTACTGCAGAAAATCGCGGTTTTTTTCGGAAAAACCCTGAAAAATTGCTAAATTTAAAATATTCATAACTTTACTTCCCGGACTCCGTTTCAGCCGATTGTTTTTTTGAAATTGGATATTTTTTCAACAGGAATTCAAATATCCAATTTGTTTGGCCAAATTTTACATAGAAAGCGTCATATATGAATCTGAAGTGCATCGCCCTCTTTTTTCTCTAGAAAAACAAATATGCAAAAAGAGTAAAAAATTATCCTTAAATAGAGAAAAACATTTATGGTTTGATATCAATTGTTAAGTATCTGAATAGATCTGAAGATAAATATTAAAATAAACCCACAATATCAACAAGAATAATCTAAACCATTCACCAAATATTGAACACAAGAAATAGAGAAAACCCTTGAGGTAGGGTAACACCATATATTAATCTTTAAGGAGAGATAACACTCCTCGAACAATGTTTGGTACACTCACAATATTATTCACTATATTTCATTAGATTGTTTACACTCCTTTATATAGTTATCTCTATTCCCTAGGGCTTTCTAGAAAGTATTCTCACATTTATTACATTTAACTACCATAGTGGTCCTTTATTAATATAGTGGACCTAGTCCACTTTACATTGAATGACCACATTCTCATATATTAAATGACTTCTACTAATAATACATAATCACATTCACATTGGGTACCTCGCTAGGTCTACTACATTACTTAGCATGTTTTTTAACAACTTCCACCACCTTCTGGACCTAGGACAATGCACATGTGAGTTGGGATGTTGCACCATTGACTTGATGGGTCACTCAAAGGGAAGGAAGCCCCTCACCTTAGACATTGCACCCCTTTGAGGACGTTGGGGTTTGGTTGGATGATGTATCCCTTGTTGATGATAGTACACCTCTTTGGAGAGGATATGGAGCCATTTTCCATGATGACGTCACGCATGGAGGCCAGGACGTTGCACATGTAAAGGATGATGGACACGTGCTTGAGCCGACCTAGCAATTGGATGATGAGTTGGCATCTTGTGGGTGGAGAGATGTGACCTTGATGAGGAGGCATGACCTTTGATGATGCTTTGCACCTTTTGGGAGAGAGATGTGACTTTTGGAGTTCTGTACCCCTTGAGGAGATGATGTCACCCTCTTTTAGCCTTGTACACTCACACGTGGCACTTTTAGAGGACATTTTCATGTTTTAGCATTATATCATTGTTTTAGAGACATTTTGGGGGTTCAGCCTAGGACCTATCTACCTTGTATCATGGATTCTTATGTTTTAGGGGCTTCTTAGAGAGGTTAAATTCTTGGTTTCCTCGTATATATAGAAGGAGCACTACCTCATTGTGATCACAACACTTTGTAGAGAATTATCACTACTTGTCTCTTCTTTACTTTTCTTTTGCTATGGGTGACTTATGCACCTTCTTTGGGAGATGATTCATTGGATGTTTTTCAAGTTTTGATGGATGATTTCATGGTTAGGGTTTCATGGATCATTATTGGTTTACCTAGTAAGTGCTCTTTCTAAATCTTTGTTGTTTTATTCCTTGAATGTATTGAGTATGAAATGTGTTTATCAAAGTGGTAATAGTGGATGTTACCTTGTACCTCTCTTGAATAAAACTTTATCTCAAAACCCTAGGAAGGTTTGTAGTGGACTACCTTCCCTTGTTATCATTGTTTAAAGCTTGTTTAAGGACATAGAGAAATTTTCTAGGGTTAGTGGTGGACTACACTATTTGTTTTCTTTTATGATAAAGTTCTAAGGTTTGTGGTGGACTACACTAGAGTTTATCCAAGATCCATTTTTAAGCTTGTCAAAAGGCATAGAACGATTTATAGGGATTGCAGTGGACTACCCTAGTCCTCATTCTATTGGGTAATCCTTAAGGCTCGTAGTGGACTAACCTAGTCTTCATTCTATTGGTTAATCCTTAAGGTTTATAGTGGACTACTTTAGGGTTTACCCAAAGCTTTCCTTTGTCTCACAAGAAAGCTCATACTTTTGACTCCATATGCCCAAGAGGATTGGACGACACAAGTCTCTTTCTCTCCTAGCAAGTTCCAAACCTTAAATTCACCTCTTCCTTTGTTATCTTAGGGTTTGCTGCAATTTTTCTTTAATTTTAAACCATACTCTAACTTGACATCTAAGGTTTATTGGCATCTTTCACCTTAAAAGTGCATCTTGTCATCATTTATTCCTTTGCAATTTTGGGCTTGGCGTCTTGCATCGTTAGGGTTGTTTTGTGCCATTTATATTTCAACAATTAATTATTCATCAAACCCTAGTTTGATTTTCACCCCTAGTTTATTCCATGCTTACTTATTTTAAAAGGTTGTTTTGTTTATGTGGTTGTAACTTGATATATTGTTGAAGTAATCATCTTTAATACAAGTTTTATTATAGCCATAGCTTTTCTCTTGATTTGTAGTATTTGGGGCATCTCTAGACTTATTTTGACTTGGTTAATATTATTAATTGCTCAAAATACTTCACATATACAAATCTGGAAATTTCTTCATTAAACCACCTTTTACTTACCTTGATTACCTTGACCTAATGGTGGTGTGTTTTGAGTAGTCAATAAAGGAGGCCGTAGACTTGATCTCTTCTTGCTATAGAATTCCTTGAGATTGCTAGGAAGTCTCCTTTGTGTTGGATTTTATCCTTCACTGAAACGAGGGAAGTGATTTGCTAAGGTGACAGTGGCAACACTTCCAATGTTGCAATTGTCTTCCCCCTTGTGAAAGGTTTTGAACAAAGGTGATTGATCCCCTAATAACCAGCACCATATTGATGATGTTGTGACATCTCTCAAACAACCATTTAAGATTATGGTGGTTTAACCACCTAAACCTTCACCTCAACATGAAAATATTACATTGATGACATGTTACTAATAACATATTTTTATATTAGTCTAACAAAATTGGAGTTGATTACAAGCTTAGATATTAGCCATATAACAAGCCACAAAATATATCTCCTCCAAAGCTACAAAGTCAACCCAACACCAAAAGTGCTCATGGAAAGAATTAACTAGGTCATCTAACAACAAAGACGTTCATCTAATGTATGGAATGATCATAAATGTCATATAAACTAATAATGAAAAAAGTGAATTGTGAAAAAAAATACAATCATCAATTTTATGATGATAGTAATATGTTTTATCAATTCAAACATTCAATGTATAAATCTATGAATACTAAACTCATATATGAAAATTGTAATTAAACACTATATAATTATGTGAAATTACAGAAACACATCGAGACACTAAAGATGTTAAAGCCTTGCGATTGAAGAAAACACATACTTTTTCACATTTTCTATCTATACAATAATGATGTCACATACTTTTCCACATTTTCTATCTATACAATAATGATGTCACACTGCATATATTTTGCAATGTGTTTTAAAAAATCAAATATTTATTTGGGCATACTTGCATTATGAAATAGTATTTCACAAAAAATCAACATATAACTATGCTTTCCTCAAAAATCCCAGTGGATTTCACAAACTCCATGTCGTCATAAGCAATTGACCAATCAAATCTTTTAATTGATTGCACACAGTGGGATAATAAAAGCACGTAACAATATTTGCCAACACATTAGGTCTAACCCTTTAGCAATACAATCAAAATAGTAAATTATTGCAAAATCGAAAACAAACATTATACTCAGATAAAAGACATCCCTTAGTGAGCCATCGAATCCCTCGCCAGAATTTGTATCCACCCCAGGATCAAGATACATATAGATAAAATTATCAGTTTTATTAACATCCACAAATGACCAAGAAAAGGTCATCAAGACTAGGGAGTACAATCAGTATTCAATAGACTATGGGAATGTCTAAAACACTCCTATAGATGCTAAAATGTTAACAAGTGACAATAAAAGACAAGAGTAACAGAGTAGTGGAGTCTAGGTTAACCAGACAAGGAAATCCCTATGAGGCACAAGGTCCTATCTCAACATCTGCATTATAACCAAAAATAGAAGTAGAGACGAAGAGGGAAAACAGATATCAGTGTCCATCAATCACTGTGAAGGAATCAATGCAAACCTGATGACATCAACTAGAGTACCTGCGGCTTAGGGGGGGCTGGTTGTATAATCCTAGGAGTTACTCTGAGCGAACTGAACCATCTACCCTAACATCAGAGGTTGAGGCGAAAAACCTCATGATACAAGTTTGATTGCTCGACCAAGCCCAATGGGCAGTATCCTGTATGGAGTTGGTCTGGCACCGGGGTCTCCTAGAGTTGGAATGTCTACCAATACAGCAAAAGGAAATCCTGGCAAGGTTGGGGCAGGAGAGGTAACTTGAGACAATCAAGGAGCAATGATAACAACTTCCACAAAAGCCAACATGGACAGTCCAGAATGGTATTGGACTAATATGAACACCCAAGAAAACGATAGGCTTAGCTCGAGAAGTCAAACAAACAGTCTTAAGTTCCGATTCAAAGAAGCAATCTTTGAAGGCAACCTGAAGATAGTAGTATTAGACTTATAACAGTAACCGCTACTGCTATAGCTTGCAAACTGGAAGGTCAAGACAGGGATAGGAGACAAAATCAAAGACATTGATTGAGTAGAGTTTAGGCATGTAGAAAGATCAACAAAGAAAGTTGCAGACCACCTAGCAAATCTAGCAATCGTAGAGGATTTGAAAACCCAGAAGCTTCTGTTCCTAGATGATCTGAAAGAGGAAGGAAAGCAACAACAAGGAATCTTTGGAATATTCTCTGGAGCTACAGAACCAACAGTAGAATGTAACCCATTACATTGGCATCAGCTAGAACCAAAACTACGTTACAGAAAACAAGTTCTCATTGAGAACAGGATCAAGATACTCAACCAAAGTATTGACTTTCCATTTCAGGTAAACATCTAAATTTTGGACCCATAAAAAACTTCTATGGACATCTGTGATTACAATGGCACCATGTACAAAATATGTTACCATTACAGTATACAAGCCTTGGATTTGATCAAACAAGCAAAACCCATTCATTTGGTGGAGGAACTCTAACCGATGGAATGGATTGACAAATCCATGAAAACCCAAACTATGAGATCTGAGTTCTCCTTTATCCAAATGCATCACTACCAAACAACCATGCCTTGAAACTTGGAAAAAAAAAATGTAAGATTGACAGAAGCATGCTACCTACAAGTGAATATCATGAAAGTGAATTACGGGGCAGACAAGGATAGCAAAATAACTTGCATTTGAAATGGGAAAATAGAATTTAAATCTCTGGCAGCACTACCCTTTCACAAGCATCAAATAATAATTACCATAACTTGAAAAAAACACTGCAATTAACAATGCCAACATTTCAATAGATTACCATTATTTGGCCAATTCATATTACAGTAACCTATCAGCCAATCAGCGGAAAACAAGCTCTCATTGAGAACCAGATCAAGATACCAAACCCAAGTATTGAATTTCTGTTTTAAGGAAACATCCAAATTTTGGAGCCATAAAACTTCTATGGTCATCAGTGATTGCAGTGGCACCATGTACAAAATATGTCACCGTTAGATTATACAAGCCTTGAATTGATCAAACAAGCAAAAATCAATTCAATGGGTGGATGAACTCGAACAGATGGAATGGATTGACAAACCCATGAAAACCTTAACCATGAGATCTAAGTTCTTGATCCAAATGCATCACAATACCAATACCATGCCTTGAAACTTGGAAAAAAGAAAAGAGTAAGAATGACAGAAGCACACAATCTACAAATGAATATCATGTAAGTGAGCAGAAAAGGATCTCAAAATAACTTGCATTTGAAAAGGGAAAATAAAATTTAAATCTAACAGTGCCACCCTTTCACAAGCATCAACCAAAATCACCATGACATCTATAAAAACACACAGCAATTAACAATGCCAACATTTCAATAGATTACCATTACTTGGCCAATTAATATTACAGTATACTATCAGCCAATCAGACAGATTTAATGCTCATGATGATTGCAGGCAAATATTGTTTGAGGTACTCATCAACCAGTTCTCATCTAGAATATGATACTTACATATGTACAATTATATATGCATATATCTATATATTCATTCTCTCTCTCTCTCCCTCTCTCTCTCTCTCTCTCTCTCTCTCTCACACACACACACACATGTATATCAAATTGAATCTTAATTAACATCCAAAATAAACTTTCCATCTCACAGGCACTCTCTGTACAGCACTAGAAAAGGAAATAAATAGAAAATGCCAAATGCCAAACATCTTTCCTATGAGCATTCCAAATTCAAGAAACTCATTCCAGAGACTAGCATGACTGATTTGAAGATATACTATACACAACAGATGGGTGGAACACAAATGGTTTAAGGGCACAAATTTATAGAACACATATGCAAGCATCAAGAAACAAAAGGGCCATCAATCACCAGAGAAGAAATATGGACAATGAAAACAAAAGATGCAATTACACTCATAAGTCTTATCATAAATAACTGCAATCGAAAAGGTCTAGGTCTATTGTCAAGTTTAAGTTTGGTTTGCTCAAGAAAGCAAAGAACAAGGTTAGATACCACACTAAAGCTGATTATGCTGTGAGTCCAAAAGTGATGGTTCACAGGGCCCCATCAACAGAAATTCCATAAATTGTTCATTGAACCATTATTACCATGCTGCAGTATCCCAGATTGTCCCTGTGATTCATTCCCCTGTGTCTGTGAGGACCTGTGCATTAAATCGATGGTACGTCGAACGGCTTTTGATCTTGCATCTTGAGAACTTCTAAATTCCTGTCCTTGCAGAAAGCCCTGCACGGGGGTTTCAAAGTTTCCAATACCCCCAATATTAGGAGTTAGTGACCCAACTTGAACCTTATCTATAAAATTCACCCCAGGAGGAGGATATCCATTAGAGATGAGACCTGTCGAGGACTGGGAGCTACTATTTAGACTAAAATTATGTTGCATTCCTTGCAGTGAAATTTGATCCATGGTAGAATGATTCTCGTGCATAAACTGTTCCAATGTGGCACCTGGTCGAGTGGCCAGATCTAATGAAGCTGATCCTAGAGCCCTTGAGCCCAATGACTGCGATGACAGAAGAGAGAGAGCACAACCGGAGTCTGAGACTCCTAATAAATTCTGTGTAGCCGATGCTACTTCTAGACCAGCAATAACCCCTGTTCCTGGTGAAAATGAAAGACTTAAGGCCTCGGTGAGAGGGTTTGCTGGGCTGTGTGTATAATGTTGAATGCCTTGACTGAGAACATTGACAGAGGAAGCCTTGGAGCTCTGCAAGAGCTGGAGTAACCTGTCAGCACTTTGACGAGACAGAGCATTGGTAAACGATGGCCGATTAACACCTGCTGTTTGTGGATGGCCATCAAACATCGATGGATCCTCTGATTTAACAATCTTTGGCCAGGTCCCCTTCCCCTGTCCAAGTTTGAAGTCACCGTGATCGTCCAAAACTGAACTTGAAAAAATCCTTGGGTGCATAAAGGATGATGCATCTAGCAAAAGGCCGGTATGCCTGTTATCTGTTCATAAAAGAGAAGTATCAGTTTTTGTATACAAGTACAAATGGCACTACACAGCTTCACAACTTTCATGTAGCATTACTCCTTTTATAAGTAAACTAGTGCTATTTTGTTGATAATTAAACAGTTAAATGAGATTCACGCTTTGTGCACTACAAGAATTCCAAGAAGTGATGATGTATCTTCTTTCTAAACAATGATAAATTTAATCGTTTCATTCATATCAATGGAGACACAAGATTTCTGATTTAAATAAGGCTGTTAAGATCTCATACCCACTGACCCTAACAATGGACATGAACCCATAACCAAATGACAGGTTGACCAAGCAGCCAACAAAATATCATAAGGTACAATCTCAATTTGTACCTTCAACAATAAGTTTCCACCAATGATATCCCACGATAATATTTGTATTAAATACATTTATAAATAATTCTAGTTTATAAAATGAGATACAGTAAACTTAAGGTAAGGGTTTACAGAAATTTTGCTCAGTGGCAAAGTTGATTTTTAAGAAATTGGTCAAAAGATGTTGCCAATTGGTGAGAAATAGCCTATATAAATTTGTCTGATGGCACGGGTTCAGAGAAGACAGGTACAATACCTAAATGGATTTTAGGTATCTTTAACTAACATTACCCAAACCATACAAGAGCAAAGGAAATATTTCCTTTGAAAAAGATTGAAAGGCATTATTGCTAATTAGAAATTAGCTATTTCTTTGGTGCGTACAGTTTGTAATACCTTTATCATCAGAAGTAGTAGAAACAAAGAAATAAGTATGAACTTTAAGCCTAGTGAAGATTTGACTGCCTGTAGGCAGACTGGACCAAAGTTCGCAGGTTCTGGCCTGTAGGCAGCCTTTAGTGCATTTATTGGAACATCTCGGGCAGCCTTTACTTAAACTTGTGTGTCATGAACCTGACAAGCTCTTTAACCCACAACCAAATTGTAGCGACATCATTGTACATTTGCCACTAAGGAGCATGGTGCTATAAAAAATGCCAAGGTAGCGTGAATCCAAAGTGTATCATGTTGTAATAACCTCTAATCCTGTCTCTGATTCGTGTTAAAAATAATTTTATTGAATACAATGACGCTTGTTCTGAGATTTTGCAGCATGAACTGATCAGCTACATCGTATGAAAAGTGGTCTCAAAACACTGTTAGGGACTGGGTGAGATATTTCTGGGACCCCTTGGGGTAGCATGTTAAAGGTATCTGTAATCTGACAAAAGGATTTTCTACATATCCAAGGGCCTGGATATTTCTGGGAGCCCTTGGGCTAGCATGTTAAAGGTATCTGTAATCTGCAGAGAGGCCCCCTTGGATATGTCAAAACACATTGATAGTGTTTTAAAACATTTACCAGAGGTGTGCTTTTCTGCTGACAAATCAACAGAACCTTACTGCCCCATCGGATTAGAGTTTTCAGGCATTTATTGGAACATCTCAGGCAGCCTTTACTTAAACTTGTGTGTCATGAACCTGACAAGCTCTTTAACCCACAATTAAATTGTAGCTACATCATTGTACATTTGCCTGACAAGCTCTTTAACCCACAACTAAATTGCAGCTACATCATTGTACATTTGCCACTAAGGAGCATGGTGCTATAAAAAATGCCAAGGTAGCGTGAATCCAAAGTGTATCATGTTGTAATAACCTCTAATCCTGTCTCTGATTCCTGTTAAAAATAATATTCTTGAACACAATGACGCTTGTTCTGAGATTTTGCAGCATGAACTGATCAGCTACATCGTACGAAAATTGGTCTCAAAACACTGTTAGAGACTGGGTGAGATATTTCTGGGAGCCCTTGGGATAGCATGTTAAAGGTTAAATTGTAGCTACATCATTGTACATTTTCCTGACAAGCTCTTTAACCCACAACTAAATTGTAGCTACATCATTGTACATTTGCCACTAAGGAGCATGGTGCTATAAAAAATGTCAAGGTAGCGTGAATCCAAAGTGTATCATGTTGTAATAACCTCTAATCCTGTCTCTGATTCCTGTTAAAAATAATATTCTTGAATACAATGATGCTTGTTCTGAGATTTTGCAGCATGAACTGATCAGCTACATCGTACGAAAAGTGGTCTCAAAATACTGTTAGGGACTGGGTGAAATATTTCTGGGACCCCTTGGGGTAGCATGTTAAAGGTATCTGTAATCAGACAAAAGGATTTTCTACATATCCAAGGGCCTGGATATTTCTGGGAGACATTGGGCTAGCATGTTAAAGGTATCTGTAATCTGCAGAGAGGCCCCCTTGGATATGTAGAAACACATTGATAGTGTTTTAAAACATTTACCAGAGGTGTGCTTTTCTGCTAACAAATCAACAGAACCTTACTGCCCCATCGGATTAGAGTTTTCAGGCTTTCAGGTTTAGCTCCAGCATTTATTGGAACATCTCGGGCAGCCTTTACTTAAGCTTGTGTGTCATGAACCTGACAAGCTCTTTAACCCACAACTAAATTGTAGCTACATCATTGTACATTTGCCTGACAAGCTCTTTAACCCAAAACTAAATTGTAGCTACATCATTGTACATTTGACACTAAGGAGCATGGTGCTATAAAAAATGCCAAGGTAGCGTGAATCCAAAGTGTATCATGTTGTAATAACTTCTAATCCTGTCTCCAATTCCTGTTAAAAATAATATTCTTGAATACAATGACGCTTGTTCTGAGATTTTGCAGCATGAACTGATCAGCTACACCGTACGAAAAGTGGTCTCAAAACACTGTTAGGTACTGGGTGAGATATTTCTGGGAGCCCTTCAGGTAGCATGTTAAAGGTATCTGTAATCTGACAATAGGATTTTCTACACATCCAAGGGCCTGGATATTTCTGGGAGCCCTTGGGCTAGCATGTTAAAGGTATCTGTAATCTGCAGAGATGCCCCCTTGGATATGTAGAAACACATTGATAGTGTTTTAAAACATTTACCAGATGTGTGCTTTTCTGCTGACAATAGGATTTTCTACATATCCAAGGGCCTGGATATTTCTGGGAGCCCTTGGGCTAGCATGTTAAAGGTATCTGTAATCTGCAGAGAGGCCCCTTTGGATGTAGAAACACATTGATAGTGTTTTAAAACATTTACCAGATGTGTGCTTTTCTGCTGACAAATCAACAGAACCTTACTGCCCCATCGGATTAGAGTTTTCAGGATTTCAGGTTTAGCTCCAGCATTTATCGGAACATCTCGGGCAGCCTTTACTTAAACTTGTGTGTCATGAACCTGACAAGCTCTTTAACCCACAACTAAATTGTAGCTACACATCAAAAGATCTGTCTTAAATACAATCTCACTAAGGACTTCAGGGAATTTATTAATATTCAGGTTGAAAAGAATGTCATTTGCCAACCCATCCCCTACATTAGGATTCCTGATACTTGTTCTTGTCGAAAAATCCCTAACCATTGTATCAAGAACTGCCATCTGATAGATAAGGGCCCCCCAGATTCTGTGGTTCCTGTTACCTCCCATGCCTAGGGGTAACTGGAGGAGATCATGTCTAATGGCCCACAATGAAGACAGTGATCCTATCGATAATGATGATCAGCATATCCACCCATGGCAGCCCAGCAGCCCCCCTCAGATTGCCTCTTCTACTTTGGATCAGCCAAGCTCATCACATCCAGTACACAAAGTGTATGGGAGATGGTAAGCCAGCGTCACCATGAGGTATGTTAGTCCTTTTCTCATATGAGGTGTTGTGCTTAATATACTAGGCATGTGAATGACGATCATTGGATGAAGTCGGATAATGGATCATAAGCTCAAGAATTTATGTTTGTTTCCTTGTTTCACCTTGGTGGCCAGCGTTTGTACCCTAGTCCCATGTTGTTACCCCCAAGGAAAAGGGGTACTACTGGGGGGTCCTCACAAGGGTAACGTTCTGTTTCCCCGCCATACTTAACATTTACCATCCTGGAGCCTGTCACAGTGTACTAAACTTCGGTAATGGGTCATGGTTTATTCTCTCATGAGAAGAGGGGCAAAAGGCCTAGAGGTTGATTGCAGCTGCCTGTAAGAGAATAATGCTAAAGAAAGAAAGAGATAATAGCAAAGGACTCTCAAAAGCCAATCCATACTTGAGCTCTACCCTTTCTGCGCTCGCCGCAATCCCAAAGCAATGATGCTATAGCTTGAAACCTTATAAAGGGGACTTGCAAATATGATAAAAGAACAATAAAAAGGAAGATTAAGGGGTTGGAAAAACATAGCACTTCGAAAGTGGTAACTCAAGAGCAAGCGCACCCTCCACAAAGGCACTCATAGAAATGGACTAAATGACACCATAAGCCATGAAGTAACCCCAACACGTACCACTGTCACACTCACTCTTGAAGGGTTCTTTTCTTTCTTGTTTCCCTCGGGGCATATCCTTCTACTTGGGTCTTTTCTTTCATTGTTTTAATTGGCACACCTAATAGGGTCTGATGATGGTCCTCCCATATTCAAATTTGCCAATTTACAAAAAGTCTCGATCTAATGTGAAATTTGAAGGGGATACTTGATGTGAACTATTTATGTAACATATATCTTAAGTAACAGCTTAATTTGTATGATCTAAGCACTTTTATATCTTGTGAACATTGGCTTTACCTAATTTCATGCCTTAAATTGATTTGGATGCACCTAAGATGGTCCTTTGTAGGATGTCTCATGCTTTCACCCAAGATGTTGTGCCTTTATCACAAGATATGGCACGTGTGATGAATAGCAGTGAGCCATTTGATGGCTTGACACACTCAAATGCAAGCGCTCACATCTTCTAGACCTTGGATGATAGATAAACAAGCTTGTAGTTGCTTGATATGGTCATGGTGGCATAGAGATGGGCAGAAAGCCCACACCTTGGGCTCTACACCCTAAAGACTATCATGCATTGGATGGAGAACATTGCACTGGTAGAAGGTTGGATGACATGCAAAGATGACATACACCCTCCTCCACCTTGGACGTTGGGCATTTTGGATGATGGCATCATGCTAGGGTTTGATGGAGATGTTGGTGTCCACTGCCACTTGGACACCACATGATGTGACAAGGCACTTGATGATGGTTTTCACCTTGCTTGCACTCCTTGATGATGAAATGTGGCCTTTGGAGACCTTCTCCATGCCCTTGAGGGCTTGACGTCACCACACCTGTGACCATATCAATTATTGTTTTTATGTTTTATCATTGTAGAGGTTGTTTTGAGGGGTCAGCCCCACTTCTAGCATATGTTGTTGACATTTTACTCAATCATGTGGACAAAGTGCTAGGGTTACCTTATATTAATAAGGCTAGCACTCATTTCATTTTTTCATCAACAGGATCTCCTCACACTTGTGAAGGAGAGATCTTGAAAAGTTTCGCTCTACTCTCTTTGTCTTCTTGGATCTAATGCGCACCTTTGGAGAAGGATTGTTTGTGGATGCTTTTCATTTCTTGGATGATATCTTGTTGCAACTAGGGTTTCTCTTGGCATAGCGACTTGGATAAGTAAGTAATTTTCTTTAAGTTGATATGTTTGCTCAGGGTATAATGTGATAATCACTATCTTGTTGCATGTTACTTTGTTCTAGTAAAATCCTAGGAAGGAGATACAAGGCTTTCTCTCCTTCTAAACCTTTGTTTGTCCAAGTTTTGGTGAAAGCAATAAGAGACCTAGTCTCTTGCAAGGATTCAAAGGCCTAAGGCCCAAGAGGCTTTGCACCTTAGGGTTTTGATCTTAGTCCATTTTTTATCCTTGACCTAGGTTATCTAGAAGAAGGAAAACGAAATCTAGGGCCCAAGAGGCTTTGCACCCAAGAAATTGTTTTCTTGAAGGTTTTAGTCCTAAGGCCCAAGAGGCTTTGCACCTTAGGATTTGAAACCCCAGTCTTCCTGACCATCTAATTCATTCTTCGAAGTATTGCATGCTTGACTCCATAGCCCTAGAAATTCAACGACACTAGTCTACATCTCTCTTGGTGGTGAAAACACTTTTCGAATTAGTACTCTCTCTCTCTCTAACCAATTTAACTAACTTCACTAACTCTAACCCTAGCAAACAAGTGCACTAAATACTTGTTGTGATAGATGTTTGCTACAACCATTAGGGATTGAATTAATTGTTGCATACTTACTTAACATTGCAGCTAAAGATACTCAAAATCATTGTCTAGTGATTGGATGTTGTTACACTTGTTGAAGGCTTAAATTTTATGCACAATTGTTGATTTTATGGGTGCTTTTACCTATTGTTGTTACAAAACATTAATTGCTTCTATACATTGGTCTAATACTATAAATCTGCAACAACAATTGGTTTTATTAATTATCTAGTTTCTAAAGGTGATTGATGAGCTATATAACTTGGTAATTGTCTATTATATGCTTTGCAATGTTTCTTGTCTCGTACAGGTGAATCAATTACTTCATTTTCCTCTTTACTTCTCCTATACCTAGACCTAACATTTAAGTGACCAAGATAGGGGGTTGTAGGCTTGGCCAATCCTGCTACTTGATCCCTTGAGGTCACCAAGGAAGCCTCCCTTGTGTTGGACCTCCTTCCATCACTAAAAAAAGGGAAGCATCTACTTAGTTGATAGTGGTAGAGACTTCTAATTGTTACACAAGATAGGTATCTTGTGGGGGCTTTGCATAAGTACAAATTCTGTGATAACAGTTGCACGGGCCTCTTACGATACTGAGGCCCAGCCAAACGTTGAATACGAACCAAGAAGGTTGTACATCGATCACATGGACAAACTCTCCAAAGAAAATATGGCTCCTCAAGCATGGCCTAAACTTGTCTATCAACCCAAACCTGGCATGCCCGAACCAAAAAATTACATGTAGGCCTCACAAGCAATGCCCTAGAGCGCAACCACTAGCCCTCAGCGTTTCTAGCCCCATCCAGATACTAATGAGAAAAAAAGATCTCCGTCACCTTTTTTGTATCCCCACCAAAAACCCTCCCCAAAAGGAAAAGCTTAGGCTAGAAAGCCTAGAATGTCGAATGGCTACTTCCCACCCACGTACACAAGAGTCTCCAACATGTTGAACGATCAAAAGAATCACTCGCTTCATTTAGAATGTAGACATGGTCCAACTTTAGGAAAGGCAAGGAATGGGTCATAAAAAGGTTTGATTGAGCCAAGCGTTTGAAATATCCCTGATCCGGCTGATCAAGATATTTGCTACTGTCTTACTGCTCCAGCGTGCAGATCTGATACACTGGGGGTTTCTGGATGCGTTTTAGTGGTTGATGAAGATGTTCTTTGTTTATTGTGTTTGCATGTCAATTATTATGGTTGTATGTAGGTTATTATAGTTGCATGTAGCATAATAAAGGTTTTACAATCATAAAATGATGCATGCAATAGCATAGAATGTCAACTGCTCAATATTATGAATAATAACAGTGCATGCATGGGAATACAAATCGCCTACTGAAATATATAGACTAAACGCCAGTCAGATCTCATGGATCTGTACTGGAATACAATCAAATGACAAAGAAATACCCGTGACCGCAAGAAGGCAGCAGATCTGCTACATGCACGGATAGAATGACCAAAATGAACGATCCCGGATGAGCACGGTGACCGCTATCAGCTGGAAAACTCGATCTCACAACTCCACCGTCAGAATGACCTCAAAACTGCTCCAATCAATGCGCCCTGGCTGCTGTACTGGAAATACTGTCTGACGAAACCCAGAACGGACCTCTACGGCACTAGATCTGAAACCCTGGGGGGTTTGCGCCCCTCCTTGGGCACTGAATGCGCCTCAATGGATTCCACAGTCGGAATCTGCCGCTATGTAGCTCAAAACGATCGTCTAGTACCGTAATGAAATGGGTTGGAAGGGTTTGGCCGGATCTGATAGGGAACCCCTGCATGCAAGGCCAAATGACTGTCCGGAATGACTGCGCTCTAAACAACTGTATGGGTCGCTCTGCAAGATTCCACCGTCGGAATCTGATGAAGACTGGCTCAATGGAAGCGCCCTGGCTAGATCTCCACTGGGTCGGAATGAATTTGCAATCGGGACCACGGTCTACTGCAGATCTCTAAATCCCCTAATTAGCTTGCGCCCTCGGCTAAGCTACGCCCTCCACACTGAATACTCCTAAAATGCACGATGAAATACCTGGATGGTATCTCCAATGGGCTAGGGTGTGTCTCTCAACACCGAAACCGATCAAGGGTGGTGGTTTCCTCCAGAAATCCACAAAACAATAAGGTCGGCTCTCTTCCTCCTCTGGAAGCTCTCAACATCAAATCATAATCATGCATAATGAATTAGGTTGCTTTAGCCTTCCTTTATAGCTTCCTGAAACCCTAATTCGTTGTTGACCTTTTCCCTCCAAGTGACTTTTACTTTATTTTATTATTCCTTGATTATATCACTTTATTAATTAATTAATTAATTAATTAATTAATCATTTTGCCTGTAAAAAGTGATTTATCCATCCTGATGGCTTCTCCGACCACTGAAAGTCACTTCTCATCATCTTATCCTGTAATACTCTTCCTCCCAATTCCGATGAGCTATTACACTAAGATGTTTCTCCAAGTAATATGCCCATTATGACC
>JASDQU010099976.1:454017-521899 GCA_032191745.1 Picea mariana | reverse complement strand
CCCAAATAAACCCCTCAATATCTCCCGAACTCTCTGTCACCCCTATCTGGCTACTTGGGCAGGCATAACACTCTGAAATGTTGTAATGTTATAATGTCCCAAAATGGGGACATTACAGCGTTTGGACCAAAACATTTTTTCTTTTGATTGTCTGGGTTTTATACCAAATCAAGTCCTGGCAAAGGCACCACTTGCAAATAATCAATTGTATTTTCCATCATATAGGGGGTTTAACATTGTGTATGTCAAGGTCCTATTACCTTAATGATACTCCCAAGCCAACCTTAGTTGTCCATTTAATATCCGTTGCATTTGGAATCTGATTCCTCGGCCAAGGGATGCAAGAGGTGGATCCAATAGTAGAATGAGGTTCTTGCTCGAACCACCTCATTCCTACAAGTTTAAAACAGTGTTACAATTATCAACAACTTATCACTGTTATCACAACATATCGCGGTAAAATATGGAAGCTAATAATATCGCCATAAATTATCGTGTCAATTTCTCTTTTTGAAATTATCGGCCCATCTTCATCAATCTCGCCTTATAACCAATTTTTTTGTCTTTTAACCCTCATTTTGCAAAAGTGAGCGAGGGATTGAGCTTTGAGGATATTATGACCATTTTCCATCAAGTAAAATAGGGGAAATCTATTGTTTTCATTTCCATCAGTCAGGTAATTGTGGACTTAGGATTTACTCCAATATACCATATCCATATTCCCAAGTATGTAGAAAAATTTATGCTTGTATTTTCTTTGTTTTTCAAGGTTTAGTATAGACTTTGCAATGTCAATTAGATATACCTCTTCTTGCGCTTTTTTAACGGGAGATTTAACACTTATATAGCTATGATATTTTAGTTGCAGCATTCTTTAAGTTTGTATTGACTTGAATTTCCAAATTCCCCATTTGTTTTGTGCCATAGGTTTAAAACTTAATCAATGCCCTGCAAAATGCCAAAGCTATTGGATCCAATGTAGGAATAAGGTGAACCATATGAGGGTCATAACAGATTGAGGCTGAATTGCAAGCTACATGAAGTGGAAATGTTCGGCAGAATCCACCGCTTGAAATACCATCTTGCCAAAATCTCGGGGCATGAAGTGTATATTTTCCCAGCATCTAGCCCAAAAATTGTTCATATTGCAAATCAATCAATCTTGATATGATTAGGAAGAGAGATCAAAGGGAAGAAACGAGGCTTGAGCTTGCACATAAAAACACAAGCTTCTCAGAGGTGGGGAAAACCCAATCCTCATGCACACCTTTCACAATGCCCTTAGCATCCTCACCTTTTTTTATGCCAAGGTCAATGCCTAGGGGACAACCTTCTATTCGGTTGATAATTAAAACAAGAGAGAAGGTGGAGGCCTACAAGATTGTGGCCAGATGTTTTCTATGGAATGGCATTCCTTTCAACATTGCCAAGAACAACCCATCCTACCATTCCACGTTTGAAGTCGCTACTATTGTCAGCTCGGGGTACAAGGGCCCTGCCTATAATGACTTGAGAGGGCCTCTCCTTCAAGGGGAAAACACTGGTTGCACAAAGAGATTGGTTGAGTTTAGGGAATCATGGGAGATCACCAGATGCACCATCATGTCAGACGGTTGGACAAATGGGAAGTGCAGGTCCATTCTCAATTTCTTGGTTAATTATTCTAGAGGGACAATGTTTATCAAATCTGTTGTGATGCATTTGGTATGTTAAAGATGCACAATTACTATGTGAGTTGGTGGATGGCTTCATCCGAGAAATAGGTCTGCGGTATGTTGTCCTAGTCATTACAGACAATGTTGTTAATTATGTTGTTACTAGCAAGTTGTTTATGGGGAGGACATGTGAAAAATTCTTGGATCAAGGAAAGTGTAAGAACACACACACACACACACACACACATATATGTGTGTGTGTGTGTGTGTGTGTGTGTGTGTGTGTGTGTGTGTGTTCTTACACTCATGAGACAATTCATAGGGAACAAGGAGTTGGCTAGTCTCCCAGAATCATGCATTTCACCACGAACTTCATTTCTCATCAATCTCTCCACAATTCTATGTTGGAGTTGCAGAGGATGTTTCTTTCAGTTGAGTGGAATGCTCGTGTCTACAATACTATAAAGTGGATGGGTAAGCCATATCCCAACTTGTGAGACACAATCAGAGCTTTTGGTTGGCAGTGCAAGAGTTGTGTGCCATTAGTGAACCTTTGGTAAAGGTTATTCACTTGGCTGATGGTGAAAAATATGCAATGGACTACTTGTATGGGGCCATGTATAGGGTCAAAGAAACTATCATCGGTACTGGTGATCCCAAATATGGAGTGCAATTGATGAGCGAAGGAACAATACTATCCATTGTCCAATTCATGTAGCAGTGTTGTACCTCAACCCTGTGTACTCTTATACATGTGGTTTTATAATTGATGTTGAGGTTATGGGTGGATTTTTCCATTGTGTTCAAAGGATGGTGTTTGACTTTGTAAATTTTCTATCCCTAGGTCTGCAGTATGTTGTCCAAGTCATTACAGACAATGTTAATTATGTTCTTACTAACAGGTTGTTTATGGGTAGGATATGGGCAAAATTTATTGGATCAAGGAAATTGTTGATTCAGCTAGGTGTGTCACAATATATATATATATATATATATGTTCTTACACTCATGAGACAGTTCACGGGGAACGAGTTGGTTCGTCCTACAATCACGCATTTCACCACTAACTTCATTTCTCATCGATCTCTCCACAATTCTATGTTGGAGTTGTAGAGGATGTTTCTTTAAGATGAGTGGAATGCTTGTGTCTACAATACTATAAAGTGGATGGGCAAGCAATATCCCAACTTGTGAGACACAATCAAAGTTTTTGGTTGGGAGTGCAAGAATTGTGTGCCATTATAAAGGTTCTTCGCTTGGTTGATGGTGACGAACCTATAATGGGCTACTTGTATGAGGCCATGTATAGGGCCAAAGAAACTATCCATCGTTACTATGAGGAAAAGGGGGAGGAGGGATTCACTAGACGATCCCAAATATGGAGTGTGATTGATGAGCGATGGAAAATACTCCCCATTGTCCAATTCATGCAACAAGGTTGTACCTCAACCCTGTGTATTCTTATACATGTGGCTTTAGATTTGATGTTGAGGTTATGGATGGATTTTTCCAATGTGTTCAAAGGATGGTGTTGACTCTGTAATTTTCTAGCCCTGGGAGACCATTGTCCTATGTTTTTCTTAATTAAATAGATTAGATATGAACTTAGTTAATCACAGAAATAAATATATTTCTGAACATGCAACAATCACACATATAGCTAGAAAATAGGAACAATGAAAACAAAAATAATTTCTCAAGTACACAAGAAATATGCCCTTCAAATCAGCGTGTCACTTAATAATCAAAACTTACAAGGACACCTCAAAACTGAGGTTTTCATCTTGCTGAAAACGAAAACCGCGTTTACAAATTTGAGGAACTGTTGTACGTACGCATCCGTACGATTGTACGGGCCTGCCCATATGACTGTATGGAATCGTACGATTCAACTATACTTCGACATGCAAAACTCTATTGGTCAATCCCCTTGCTGGTGCACTGCTTTCTCTCTTCCTCGGCCTCTTTCTTCACCTTCAAAAGAGAATGTCTTCGTGAAGAATGAATGTGTATTTACCCTTTACCTTGACTTGCCTTTATACTTTAGCTGAAACCCTAATCTCTCGATGAGATCAACTGTTGAGATTAGTCTAAATCACTAATGCATTAAAAATGCACATTATTAGAGTCAATAGCTAATTAAAAGACTTTCACTTTATACATAAGGTGAATTACAAAATAGATTTGACTTGGACAACTTCACGCACATTTGACACAAAATTTGTGTGGAAGTTCTTGTCCAAGCTACAAACATCAACACTCCCTCTTAGCTTGGAAGGAATTCTGTACCAATCCAAGTTTTCCCCTGAATGCATCAAACTTCCTTTTTGGTAAGGGCTTGGTCAGAATATATGCAACACGTTGATTTGTGGGTACATACTACATATTGTACCTTCATTGTTCCTTTATGAATCCTATCTCGAATGAAGTGATACATTATCTCTATGTGCTTCGACCTGTCATGAAATACTAGATTCTTAGAGGAGTTTGATAGAACTTTGATTATCACAGTAAATGACTGTGAGATCCAACTCCTAATCAAATAATCCTGCTAGTAACTTGCGAAGCAAGATGGCTTCACAACTAGCGGAGCTAATTGCCATATACTCTGCCTCTACTTAGCTAAGTGCCATTGAATTTTACTTCCTGTTGAACCAAGATATCATCTTTGCTCCCAAGCCAAAGCAACATCCTAACCCAATCTGAGTCTGTATACCCCTACAACTTCACCTCACAATATCCAAGATATCTTAGCCCATACTCCATTGTGCCTCTCAAGTATCTGAGCACATGTTTTGTTACTACCCAATGCTCCTGCCTCGGCTCCACCATGAACTAGCGCTCAAGGTTTTCATTGCAAAACATATATCTAGCCTAGTGTTGACCAGATACATCAAGGAACCTATCAGTTGCATGTACAACGTGGGATCCACCATATCTAAATCTAAAGTAGTGACCTTTAGATTAGTGATCATAGGCATAGCCTTGGGTTTGCAGTCCTCCATTCAAAATCTCTTTGGGATCTCAACTACATACCTTGCTCAAGGAAAATATCCCCTGGGCTCTGCCAAACCTCCAACCCCAAGAAGTAATTCATCATGCCAATGTCCTCCATCTCGAACTCAGTTGCCATATCTCCCTTACACCCTGCAATGAGCTTCTTTGATCATGTAGGGAACAGGTCATCTACATACAACACCAAAATAAGCAGATCGACCTCAACAAAAATATGAAATATAAGTTTGGATCTGCTTCACTTTTGGTGAAGCCCATACTCTACAGGTATCCATCGATCCTGGAATACCATGCCCTCGGTGCCTACTTGAGTCCATACAAGGCCTTTTTCATCCTACAAACATGGGAATCTTTCCCACTGATATCAAAGCCTTTAGGCTACTCTATGTACATTTCTTCCTCAATTATCCCATTGAGGAAGTTGTCTTTACATCCATCTGATGTATCCTCCATCCCATAATGGAGACTAAGGACATCATTGCTCTAATGGGAGTGTACTTGCCAACTAGAACGAAAGTCTCCTCGTAGTCCACTCCTTCCTCGTAGGAGAACCCTCTCGCCACAAACCCCGCTTTATACTTCTCGATGTTGTCATCTACAACATGCCTGATCTTGTAGAGACACCTGAAACTCACCACTAACTTCCCCTCCGATCTTAGCATAATGCCCCATACATCATTCTTCACGATGGAGGTGTACTCCTCCACCATGGCATCCTGCCATACCTACTGGTATGTTGCCTCCTCATAACTGGAAGACTCGAAAACTATGTTGTTTCTCATCAATGCCATGTAGTTCAAAAACTTCATCGAAGGTCTTCTCTCCCTGAATGTACTCCTAGGAGCCTCAATGTACTCCTGAGCATCCCTCAATGTGTGAGTGAACCATCGAGGTCTACTGACTTAACTAGAAGAAGTCAATGGCTCCTCCTCACCTGAAAGTTGTTGCCCTGAACTAAAAGTCGTTGGTGACCTAGGCTCAACCTTCGGAGCTTCCTACTCCTTGTCCTTCGTCACTGCAATAGGCTCGTGAGACTTCCTAGAAGCAAGGTCCTCCTCTAACTTTACATCCCTACTTACGACTATCTTCCTTTGATCTAGATTGAAGACCTATAGGCCTTTAAAGTTTCACTATAACCCACAAGCAAACCCTTCCTGTTGGAGGGCTCCAACTTGGTCCTCTCCTCTATAGGTACATGAATATAAAATGGACAACCAAAAATGTGAAAATGACTCACCTATTGTTTCACACCAGTGAATGCCTCCTTTAGTGTCTTGTCCTCCAAGATCCTGTGTGGACACCTGTTCCAGATGTAGACTGTATGAACAAATTGTCTTGTGGCACATGGATGGGTTGGAAGACCACAGGCTGGGAAGAGTGCCCCAAAGCCTATTTATCCATTGGACCAGGGACATTGCAAGAGCATACAGCCAGATACCTTGCAGAGGCGAGATGCAACTCCCTCCAGACTGGATGGAGAACCTGGATCCCAGACCTTGGCCCTATTTTGATGATGACATCATCTTCTAGGGTTTGACGCAGCTAGGGTTTGTTGGACACATAGGGTACTGATGATGGTTGGCATGGCTTTGAGGGAGGAGAAACATCACTTGCTCCCACCTCACTATGGATTGGTGCCACGTGGCCTTTGAAGGCCTCCTCCTTGCCCAAGAGGGCTTGACATCTCACACATGTGGCTCATTTATGATGTTTTTTGTATTTATTACATTTTGTAAGGGTTAAATGAGGGGTTGGCCCCACTTCAATCATTGTTATGTTATGTTATGTGAACAAAGCGCTAGCCTAGGCTCATATATAAAGGCTAGTGCTCATTTTCATTTGGATCATCATCACTCCTCAACATAGAGGGTAACACTTCTACTTTTGCACTATCTCATCCTTCTTGGCCTTTCTCTCTCATGTGATATGCTTGGAAATGGTCTCTTGTGGATGGTTTGCTAATTTTGGATGGATATTTCTACAATTAGGGTTTTGTGCTCTTGTCTTCTTGGATAAAGTATTTTTCTACAATTCTATGGTGTATTGTTGTTGTAAATGGTGAAATTGTTATTTTGTTGCAAGGATTCTTGTTTGTTGAAACCCTAAGAGGCGAACATAAGTGCTTCTTCCTCTCAAAAAGTTTTACTTGTTCATAATTTGTGAATTGTCCTTGCTCGGGTTAGAACCCTAAAGCCCTAAAGTGCTAATACTTTAGGATTTTAGCTCTAGACAATTGATCTTTGACCTATCTGAAGCTACAAGAAGGGAGAAACAATATCTATAGCCCAAAAGTGCTTGCACCGTAGACATCCTTCTCCTCAAAGTCTAAAGCTTAAGGCCCAAATGTGCTTGCACCGTAGGTTTTAGACTCTACCTCTTGGTTTCAACTAGATCAACCTTCAAGCTTGGATGCATTTGAGACTCCATAGCCTTAGAATTGTAAAGGAACTAATCTAGAAGTAACTCTTTTGGTGAAAGTAGTTGTTAAAACTATTTTTCTAAATCTCTCAAGTGTCCTACTAACTTTGCTAACCCTAACCTCTGTCACATGGTTCGGGTTCGAGTTCGGGTTCAGCAAGGATTAGGTTCGATTTAGGTTCGAATTTTCGAATGAGGTTCAGATGAGGTTCGACTTCAGGTTCAACTATATACATTTATATATATACTAGTAATATAATAAAAGGATTACAAATACACTTGGCTGTAATATAATAAAATAGCTATGTGAACTTGACTCAAACCTCACTAATAATCATTTAAATTCAAAATTAGATGAGTATAAACCCTTCTTTTATATATATAACCCACAACATTTATATATTGGTAACCCACTACATAAACATTATTATAATAATAATAAGATACAAATTCCTCGAGAAAACATAAAATACAAAATATATATTATTTTTATAAATGAAATAATATTGATGTTCGCCCAAATCTTTTAGGTTACCTACAACTATATGCTGTCGACTGGGACTTGTGATGCACGCCATACGTGGTAGACAAAGAAGTTGGTGTCACTATGTCGTTGTCCACATCCCCACATATAACAAACCTTGGACTCTTATGAAAGTGCACGATGACAAGCAACTAAGAAACAAAAATTTAGAATTTAAGAAGTATACACAATAATCGACCAGATCTCTTCTGGTATCTTCAAATCGATAGAAAATATAGTTATCATTTCAGCCGTCCTGGATTCCAGATTATAACTGGGACGTTTATGTCCATGAATTTGACTAAATTTACATGAAATATTAATTTAATTTTAAAAAATCATATGTTCGAGCCAATTTTAAAAATTTTTCCTTCTTAGAATTATAACCAAGTGTGCAGGACCTGGAATCGAACAGAGTGAACTTGACTCGAACCTCACTCAAACCTCATCCGAACCTCATTCGAACCTAAATCTTCCTTTGAGGTTCACCGAACTTCGAACCTCAAGGTTCAGGTTCGGCGAACCCTGTGACATAGACCCTAACTCTAGCAAACTCGCAAAATTTATTGATGTTGCTACAAAAGTTGCAACAACCACTGAAAAATACTTCTAGCATACACCTAGCTACAAGTGGCTTAAATTGTTCAGAAATCATCTCTAGCAATTGGATAATATTATATAGGTTATATGCTTGCTTTTCATGGTCAATTATGCTGTTTATGAGCACTACTTATTGCTTGGTTTACAAACCACTGTTGTTATATAACTGTTTACTGCTGCAAATTTGTAATAGCCAACGCAAATTTGACTTGTCTAGTGTCTTAAGAGGTCATTGTTGCATACTTTAGCTTGTATGTTGTTAACATGTTATATATATGATGCAAATTGTTCTTGTTTCGGGTAGGTACAACAAACTGTCTTACAACCTCTCCTCCTTCCTAGACCTAGACCAACTAACAGGTGATCAAGATAGGGGGCAGTAGGCTTGGCTACTAGACTTGTTATTCGATCCCTTGAGGTCACTAGGGAAGCCTCCCTTGTGGTGGATCTCTTACATTACTAAAACGAGGGAAGATCCTACTTAGGTGACAATGGTAGTTTCTTCCATAGTTACGCAAGAATTGGGGATATTGTGGTACAAATCCTGCGATAACACTGCCAAATCCTCGAATCTATCGATGTATCAACTACATCCTTGACGATATCCCAGAGGTCATTCTCTTCTAATAGAAGAGTTAACCTGACTCTCCATGATAAGAAATTCGAGGCACCATCCAATCTATCCTCAAACCTGAGGCTATTTAATGTCATTTCTAAGATATATTGCACAAACTCCCAAATCCGAAAATTATTTTTGAAACCCTCTCACTGCTAGTCTTTCTTCCCTGCAGTCGATTTACAGCGGCAAATCCTAGAGAATCTCAATCAAATAAATATGCTATGATACCATGTAAATTTTCTAGCCCTAGGTGACTGTGGTTCTCTGTTTTTCTTCATTAAATAGATCAGATCTGAATGAACTTAATCACAAAAATAAATATATTTCTAAACATGCAATGATCATACATATAGTTGGAAAATACGAACAGTGAAAACAAAAATAATTTCTCAAGTACACAAGAAATATGTCCTTCAAATCAGCTTGTCATTTAATATTCAAAACTTACAAGGATAACTCAGAACTGAGGTTTTCAACCTATTGAAAAGGAAAATTGTTTTTACAGATCAGAGGAACTGCGGTGTTGATGCATCCTTACGATTGTACGGGCTTGTACGGACCTATCTGTATGACTATACCGATCCGTATGAAGCTGTACAGTTCAATTGTACTTCGACTTGCAAAACTTCGTTGGTCAATCCCCTTGTTGTTGCATTACTTTCTCTCTTCCTTGACCTCTTTCTTCACCTTCAAATGAGACTATCTTCGTGAAGAATGAATGTGTATTTACCCTATACCTTGACTTGCCTTTATACTTTAGCTAAAACCCTAATCTACCAACACCCTAATCTCTTAATGAGATCAACGATTGAGATTACTCTAAATCACTTATGCATTAAAAATGCACTTTATTAGAGTCAACTACTAATTAAAATACTTTCACTTTATAAATAATTTGAATTACAAAATAGATTTGGCTTGGACAACTTCACGCACATTTGACACAAAACCTGAGCAGAAGTTCCTATCCGAGTTACAAACATCAACAGACTCTCGTTGAACACTCGAAGGAAACAAATAGAGATATATAAGCAGCTGCAGGGACATTTGGTTATGATATGGCCATACAAGACAGGGCCACTAAGATGCCAAGTAAGCTTCAAGTAAATTTTGTTTCAAACCTTTAAATTTCAATGTCTTTCCTTTCTATCTATTTGTTACTTGATGGAAATAAAATCCGTTGTCTTTCCCTTCCATTTATTTGATGTAGATCTTTCTTCTCCCATAGTTATAGAAACTTGCATTCGAGTGCTTAGTCAAATTTACAGCTCTTCAAGTTGTAAGCACAATTGGAGTGTCTTTGAAAAAATACACTCCAAGAAGCACAATAGGTTAGAAACTTATAAATGTTCAAATTAAAATTTTAATTTTTATAATTTCATTAATTTTAATTTATGCCCATGGGCCATCATCCTATAATTACAAAATGGCCCTCATAAAAGTTAGATGCCCACCGCCTTAATGACATGGTCTATGTCTATTACAATATCAGTCTGTGGTTAAATTAGATTGACAAAGTACTTGACAGGAATGCCAATTCATTGGAATGTGATTGACACCACGAGTCCATGGAGGGTGTACAATGAGAGGCCTATCATGGAGGAGGCACCTAAGTGGTTGGAGCATGATGTTGATGTGTTGGAGGAGGAGGAAGAATCAGAGGATGTTCCACTTCCAAGAGAGACAGATTTGAAGGACATTGAGAGTGAGTCATAGCCACCACCTCCACATAGACAGGAAACCAAGGGAAGAATCGAAAGATAACTCACTTCAGCTTCCACCTTGGCCCCAGGCTTCGCCTCAACACATCCACCTACTACTTCTAAAGGAAGAGTAGTGACCTTTTCCCATAAAAGGGGTAGAGGGAATCGTTGATACCTTAGTGCATTATGATTATCCTTGTAGTATATAGATGCCTCGTGATGATCATCTCACAAGATACATATATTTTTGTTTTGAAGTAATTTTGTATCATCTTGATAGGACTTACGACTTGGGAGTCTAGACAAATATCATATTTCTATATCGATGTGTGATGAACCACTTGACATCTTATATATCAATTCTATTTCCATATTTATGTAGCAATGTGTTTGAACTTGGTTTAATGTTGTTGTTGCTTTAGATGTTTAAAATTTTGAAAAGAAAAAGATTATTTTTGAATTTTATAAGTTTCCCAATAATTTTCGATATTTTCCCTAATATTGTCGATACATTATATTCCCAACTCTCAGCAATAAATTCACCGAGATAATAAATGTAACATTGGTTTAAAAGAATACTCTCAACTATTAGGAAAAGGCATGGCAACGCCAATACCTAATACCTTATTTTGATCAGTCACATAGTCGCATAACCAAACCTCACCACATTATTAAAACTGCTCAAACTAAGAGGAGCTAAAGGCACTTAGATCAAGGCGAGACTACACTGAATTAACTACAAAGGTACACAAACAAAGGGTGTTGGCCTCTAAGGAGGTCTTTGAGAAAATTTCTATGCTAAAGGTGGGGCAGGATATAATAGTGCAACAAGTAGATATTGAAAGGGATTTGTTCGTCATTATAACCTTGTTCTTCAATCCCAAGGCATGATGAAAGAAACAACAATAGCATGCAAACCTACATTGAAATAGTTCCTCGTAGATTGTATAAGTTACAATCTCCACAAGCGAACAACGTTAACTTTAGATGAGCTACATTTTTCTTTGACTAAGATGGCTACCAAGAAATTTATAGGTTTGGATGGTTTCCCTTATGAGTTTCACAAAGCCACATGGGCGCAAACTTGCTTCAAGTTTACAAAGAAACCATTTGCATGAAGTCTCTAGGAGACTTAATTTACAATGGACAATATCAAATTCCCCCCACGAGTAGTTTGACTATGAGTGTATAACTAGTTGGATGCCAATTATGTTACTTAATATTTCCATAGAATTCTAGCCAAAACCTTTAGCAAAGTGGGCTAGATATATTCTCCCACAAAATACACACCCAAAGAAAACTAATTTCGTTAAAGGAAGATGCGAGCATATAACTAGTTGGACGCCAATTATGTTACTTAATATTTCCATAGAATTCTAGCCAAAACCTTTAGCAAAGTGGGCTAGATATATTCTCCCACAAAATACACACCCAAAGAAAACTAATTTCGTTAAAGGAAGATGCGTTCTTGAGAAAAAAAATTGTCGACTAAGAAGGCATGGAATGGGCCATAATTTCTAGCTGAAACACCCTATCTCTCAAAATCAAACTTGAAAAAGTTGATGGTTGAGTTATGGTGGTTTATTCTCACAAATCATAGGTTTTGGATTTCACCCTTTTCTTTTGCAAGTTGTGGAAACTCTATTCACACATGTTTTGTTTTGCCTAACCATTAATGCTTTCAAATATGAAGTGTTCAAGCTTTTCCAATTCATCAGACAAGAATGTCTGCTAGCACCACCAATATATGTCACAAACGCAACCTTGCTTACCTTTTGCAGTGGAAAGTGTTAAAATATTGTGTAACTGCAAAGAATATTCTTATCCCCTTTTGTGGATAAAGTAAAAGATAAAATATATTAATTATTGATTAGATCAATCCCCTTTTGTGGATTGATCATGTCGGGCATTGTAATTGACCAAATCCCCTTTTGTGGATTGGTCAAACCCTAATTGTAATATGCAAAGTAAGAAGTCGGCCCCCAGGCAAATTAAGGTGGTTCTAACCACCCAGATTGAGAAGTCGGCCCTGCCAGTGAAAAGACACCTCTGTTCACACTTGCCAGATTGTATAAATAAGAGAGATCAACGCCTCATTTAGACACTCACTCAGCTCACTCATCTAGTGCGCAAGTATTGAAGGAAGCTGCAGTTACCAATTGCCGGAAGAAGAAAGAGAGAGAGAGGCGCATCCTTGGGAGAGGAATTTCTGTGTTGTTTGGTTCATTGTCTTGGCATTGTATTGGCTATCTATATTAAGAAAGTTTTGTTGGGTTTTCTTCCCCATGAGGGTTTCCCAGGATAAATGTTGTGTATCTTGTGATTGTGTTTCTCTCAGTGATCTTATCTATGTTATTTGTTATCTAGTAAATTGAAAGGTAACCTAATAATAGCTTAAACGTTAACATGGTATCAGAGCTAAGCTGAAGAGAGCATCTTTCACAGGAAAAAGAAAAACGTCATTGTTGTCGTACAAGAAAATTAGGGCTTTTTATTGAAGAAGAATTTCAGCCCCAAAACCATCTAGAAAAGTGTGCCCTACCTCAAGGAACACTTTGGCATCTTCAGCGCACCTTTTCAGTGGGTAGATCTCCTGGAAAGTGAAACCCTAGTTTTCACAAAGTACCAGAAGTACCAAAAAACCAGAAGTACTAGTGTATCAGAAGTACCAAAAAAATAGAAGTACAAGAAAACCAGAAGCACCAATCCAGAAATCCGCAGATCAAGTTTGGAGGGGTAAAAGTTGGATTTTTTGAAATCTAAACACACCAGGCTACTCGCCTCAGTCCAACGCATCTTTTGGTGAGTTCAGTTTTCAGATCCAAGAAATTTGATTTTTCTATTAATTTATATAGCCCGGAGGGCTAGGGTTTCTTCTACAAGAAAGAATGGCTACCAATATGAGGGTAGAAGACAGGCTGGAAGGATCTAGAAACTTCAGATCTTGGAAGCATAGGTTGCAGATGATTCTAGACGAGAATGATCTCCTAGAACATGTTATAGTGGGTGTACCAGAACCAGATGAAGAAGAGCAAAAGACCAAGCATAAGAAGAATGAAAAGAAAGCAAAGAGAATCGTGTCAGATTCAGTAAAGGACTTGATCCCTCATATTTCCGAACTACAGACAGAAAGGCAAATGTATGAAGCACTCAACAAGTTATATGAAAGCAAAGACATTAGCCGGAATCTTTTCTTAAGAAATCAGCTTCGTAATATGAAGATGGAAAACTCAGAATCTATCACATCCTATCTTACGAGAGTTTCTAAGATCAGAGATCAGCTTGCAGTTATTGGAGATGTCATTAGTGACAAAGAGCTTGTAACCACAACCCTAAATGGGTTTCCAACTTTTTGGATTCCTTTTGTACAAGGAGTGTGTGCAAGAAGCAAGTTACCCAAGTTTGATAAGTTATGGGCACATTGCACACACGAAGAATCTAGACTTGCAGACCAATAGAAGAGATTAATTGTTGATGAAGAGGAAGCTCTTACAGCTCAAAAGAACAAAAGAAGTTCCTTCAGGAAGAACAATAAAGAAGCTAACTCCGTAAGAGTTCCAGATAAGAAGAAAGATGTTTCAAAGATCAGATGCTACAACTGTCAAAAGTTGGGACACGTTTCCTATGACTGTCCTCAAGGGAAAGGGAAAAGAAAGTATCAAGCACATGTGGCAGAGGGGAAGAGGAATCTCCTCCCTCAAAGAAAGCTTTAGCAGAAATTGAGGGTTATGTACTTTAAGTTGAAGATAGTTGATCTAAAGAAAGATAGCAAATGGTGGAGTTCATAGAGCCTCCCCACACAAAAAAACAAAAGATAAGTATTCATGTTTATTTTTAGTATCTACTTTACCTTATCATTACAAGTTAGATTTTTTTGTGAGAATGTTAATTAACCTCGTTTTATTTCAGTGTCTATGCAAACTTATCAAAGAAAGAGATAAAATATTTATTTCACGTATGATCACTCATGAGAGTGACAAAGAAAGCATATTGTAAGTAAGTTTACAAGTCTCGGAAGAAAGAACTTATGTCGTGACTTGCAGAAGCTAGCCAGCATGAGAAGGACGTATGATATGGTGACAGGCGGTAAAGACCAGACAATATCCAGTATTTATATAGGAGCAAGAGGCTCCTAAAGATGCAAAACAAAAATGTTCAAGATGAAGAAAAAGATGGATACTCAGAAATAGTGGATGAGATGTCGGTAACTACAGGTTGCTCCAGTACCGTTGTTATAGATGCAGAGGGAGCAGGTTGATCCAGTATGAAGTCAGAAAGAAAGAAATGTTCGAACTCAAGAACGCACCCAGGATATTACAGAAGAAGAACTTCAAGGATGATGATTAGAAGCTATTAGTTTGGTGCAAGAGGGAGCCATGTCTTCGAGTTCGAAATGGAGGAACGTGATTTGATGCAGTTAGGAAAGCAGATGGATGGTGCCCAACAGATGGGTAGCACGGTATTATGCCATGGAAAGATTTTGGACCACAAGAGATTTTCAAATCCCATAGCTAGACCTTCGTAGAGAAGGAGAAAGAGAAAATACCTTCGTAGAGAAGAAAAGAGCAATCCCACAGGTAGACCTTCATAGAGAAGGAAAAGAGAAGAGACCTTCGTAGAGAAGGGGAATGAGAAATTTGCCAAGGTTGGCCTCTGTCCAAGTGTTGAGTTTTGGATACTCTAGGGACATGCTAGAATACCCCTCGTAGAGAGGGGTGTGACCACCCTCGTAGAGAGGAATGTGGATGTTTCTCCAAGGGGCAGCAGGCAGATACTCTCCTCTGGCCAAGGATTGAGTAGCCTGGAACACAAACCTTGACCATGTAGAATGGTTAGTTGGCTCTTGAGGTTTGTGTCGTGATCCTACGTGGATCATGGAAAGGGAGTCTAGTCTTGCCCAGGCTAGCATCTTAGCTTCTCTAGTTCATGTGGGATGACTAGGAGTGAAGCTATGGTAGTAGTCCTCCCCAATGGATGGGTGAGATAGATGACTACAAGAGAAGGGAGAACATAAAAGGAATGGAAAAACTCATAGAATATCTTCTGTGTGAAGATAAGACATCTTTTGTGTGAAGATAAGAAAGAAGTATCTTCTGCGTGAAGACGAAAGAAAGAAAGAGTATCTTCTGCGCGAGGATAAAGAGAACAAAACTTCCGATGATTTATAAATATGCCAGTCAGTGATCATGATGCCAGATGACCAAGTGGATTATATTGATGCCTCATGTTATCCAGTTGATGATGTTACCCAGTTGATGATGTAGCCCAGTTGATGATGTTATCCAGTGGATGTTGCTACCTAGTTGATGTGGACATCTAGTGACCTATCAAAAGATAAAGAATATCCCTCTTGTTAAGAGGGAGTGTTAAAATAATGTGTAACTGCAAAGAATATTCTTATCCCCTTTTGTGGATAAAGTGAAAGATAAAATATATTTATTATTGATTAGATCAATCCCCTTTTGTGGATTGATCATGTCAGGCATTGTAATTGACCAAATCCCCTTTTGTGGATTGGTCAAACCCTAATTGTAATATGCAAAGTAAGAAGTCGGCTCCCAGGCAAATTAAGGTGGTTCTAACCACCCAGATAGAGAAGTCGGCCCTACCAGTGAAAAGACACCTCAGTTCAGCACATGCCAGATTGTATAAATAAGAGAGGTCAATGCCTCATTTGTACACACACTCTGCTCACTCATCTAGTACGCAAGTATTGAAGGAAGCTGCAGTCACCAGTTGTCGGAAGAAGGAAGAGAGAGAGAGGCGCATCCTTGAGAAAGGAATTTCTGTATTGTTTGGTTCATGGTCTTGGCATTGTATTGGCTATCTATATTAAAGAAGTTTTGTTGGGTTTTCTTCCCCATGAGGCTTTCCCAGGATAAATGTTGTGTATCTTGTGATTGTGTTTCTCTCAGTGATCCTATCTATGCTATTGTTATCTAGTAAATTGAAAGTAATCTAATAATAGCAGAAACTTTAACAGAAAGTTGACCTTGGGATCATCCGTGAGATTCATCTCCCAATGCCCAGAAGAGTCACAATTAACCAATGGCCACTTTATCAATGATTCTTTCCTAACTATTCAAGAAGCCCTAAACTCTCATGCCTAGAAGCCTAGAGATGTTTTGTGTAGCTTCATGTGTGAAGACTGAATGATCCAAAATTACGTGTTTTCGTCGATGTCTTTCCCCTCTTCCTGATCCAAAATTATGTGTTTTCGTCCATGTCTTTCCCCTCTTCCTAAGTGACACGAAAGAAAACACAAGATAGACATGGATTCAACCAAGGAAGGCCTTTAAATTTTTGGGTATTTATTTTTCCTTCAAATGTTCACTGAAAGACCTATGACAAATGGTAGAAAAGAAAATAGAGCAAATGGTAGCAAAATGGATTTCTAAACCCTTATCTTTAGTAACACGTTATCAAATTTGCATTAAGATGTTTGCAACCAGCCATGTCTTACTCTTCCTATTGGACTCCTTGAGTAGCTTCTTATGGTAGGATAAAAAAACCTCGTGTCAATTTCTTTGACCCAATTTGAGAAAAAAAAATCGATTCCACTATGTAAATTGGAACCACTACCACACTCAAAGGCTTAGGGGGGCTCAAGAGTCATCAATGTGTGTCTACGACATTTGGCCCTTTTTGCAAAAGGGATTGTGTGGTCTTTAGAAGGAATGGAGACTAGAAGGTTCTCCTCTGAAATTGCATATGCTTGTGCTTGCCTTGTGCAAACATGGTTTCCAATGACTAAGCCCTTAAAACCTTCTTATTACACCAATATTCATTAAAATCAAAGACTTGTTTATGGCCAGTAGTATATGGAACGCCGAGGAAGAAATAAAACATTTTCTTCATTGGAAGATGGATCAATTCAAATATCGCATGTTGCTAATGAGCATTAACACTCATTGTCACCAATCATCATGAATGACGACATGACAAACCTTTAGCAAAGAACCCCTAGTTCTCCTACATTAAAGTCTGCAATACAATAGGAGATTTGGTGGTCCATATTATTCTCTTTTCATTGCTTACATTAGAAATGAGAAAGTGGTTCTAAAATGACACAACCCTTTTCAACAGTATATACAATATTAGATTTCTGAAGTATACATCTTGCTGGATTCCTGCACATAATACACATTCAACTTAATAAGTTTCCCTGTCGAAGATCAATAAAATTGCATTTTCTTATCTTTTGTGAAAACAGAGCATGAAATGCCACTTTTGTACACAAGTTTTTATAGGGAACTTAGCAAGGCAAGTAATTGATTTTATAGATATAGAAGCAACCTTACAACCCATAAATAAGTCTTTAAGGCGAGCCATAGATGAAAATTTTCACTCTATATCATGTTGCTCTTCATTGAATATACTAAACATAATTAATATTGTAGAGAATATAAATAAACCTAAGCCTTATAATTTTCCATGATACATTTAAAAAATAAACAAGAAAAGCCAGATCTTATAATAGTAAACCAAAGTTTTACAGGGCGAAATGTTCAGTACTTGGGGTTTCGTATGCAAAGTTTCTCACGGTCTTGCAAAAACTTACAATAAGAATAATCATATAATGCAATTTAAAAGAGAAGAATTTCTTCTATACATCGTGTAATATTGTAGTAAACCAGAATTTCCCTGAAATTTCCCATGAAGAAATGGTTCATTACTGTAATTTAGAAAGATAATCAATTTCAAAATCATGTACAAACATACCTTGAGATAAACATATTAGAATTGAATAGGGAGAAAGGGTTTTTTTCTAGACATTAAGCAATGAGTACTGCATCTACATGTGCATAAGAAGCTTCTAAATTTCAGAACAGATAACTCTTTGAACCAATTTGTTAAGATAACTCTTCATGATAAGACAAGCAGAAACATAAAACTTCATGTGTTTAAAACAGGGTTTCGACACCCTATTACAATGATGAATTAGACGCGATGGTTTCAATATATCATTTGATTAAATCCAATGCATGCACTGAATTGTCACTTCTATTTAAACCAATTTAATGTTCCTCCTTCCATCCTTCCATGTATTTCTTTGGCACATTGGTTCAGGACCCATATCCACAGGTAGTTGATCTCGAGTTTTTGAGTCTTGACATTGATAGTGTCATTAAACAAGCACTTTGCATTTCTTACATTCAAATGACTCCATTAGAATCAGTAATGCAATTGTCTTCCAAAGTTTCTCAAAATAGCCAGTTCCATTGTGTCATAAATCAATTCAAAAAAATGCACATATATAAGGCGTTCCAGGGACCAAAACTACTCTCATTCCTCCAACATACTTTTCAAAGATTCATACTGAAAACATCCAAGGGAAGCTTGATTAATGTATAAGAAGTACAGAAAGCAGAATTAATAGACAGATCAATCTTCTGATGGACTGTATTGAAAAGAATTCTTTGTTTAGAATGAAACTGTCCTTCAACATTGCTTCCCAATTGGTTAAATATCTACTGCCAACCATTAATTGTAAATCATCAATACACATACGTACAAAATAGTTTGCACCCAGACTTGCTCTACCCATGTTATTTTCCCAAAATTTGGCCTCAAAACATCTACGACTTGGTGATGGAGGAGGCATGATTAAGCTATCAGAGAGTTGAGCAGAAGAATTAATAGAAAGATTAGTGCTCAGATAGCTATGTTACTGGAACATTTCAGATCTGATTTGCCCCCTCCTTTCTGTTCTGCCCAGTTACGTTTTGGATTCAGATCTATCCCAGATCCCACATGGATCCATATCTGGAAGGAATACAGCATGGATACATATAAGATCCATTCCACATATATCCTAGATGGATTCCCATACCCATATCCAGAATAATAATAATAATAGGATAAAGATGAAGAAAACAATAAATAAATCAACATTCATAAAACTTTCAAGAGCTACACTACAAAAAATGTTCATCAGACTTCCTCTGTGCCAAAAAGAAAACATCATTTATAAAGTCTAACTTAGCATTATAGCATCTTTGATGCACCTTTTTATTTTTAATTAAAAATGCATTTCTTTAAAACCAACAAATAAAAATCTCTACTTGACTCTTGGAGTTTGACTTCAAAATCTCTCATATCATGTCTGCATAGCAGTGTTGGGGTTTCTGTGGGTGTGAATAGCCATGTTGGAGTTTCCACAGATGTGAATAACCCTGTGTTTGGGAAAAACTGGATGGTCCTTTATCAGTGGGGGTCCCAGCTTCCCAGCAATCCTCACACAATGTTGCCAGTGAATCTCCAAGGTACTGGATGGTCCTTTATCAGTGGGGGTCCCAGCTTCCCAGCAATCCTCACACAATGTTGCCAGCGAATCTCCAAGGTGCCCTCCTCCCATCAATTCAGACAGCCATGCGCTTTCTACGGTTGTGTCTATTCAAAATGCTTTTGCAGTCCTTGAGCAGGGAATTGATTTGGGTTTCCCGTGAAGCTGAAACTCTCGGCCTGGAATGTTGGGGGAGCATCTAGGGATGATCGTCATGGCGATCTCTGGGGAGTCATGGCTAATTTACTTTCTGGTTTCCTACAATTAATGGGACTGGCTATTGAAATGAGCCATTTCACTCATTTTTGCTAGTGTTTTGAGTGGGCTTCTTGCTAATTCTTGAGAAGCAAATTTATGAGAGCTTGAAAGGGTGATTGAAGGCTGCCATTTGCAAGAGCTTGGAAGGGAGATTGAAAGCTGCCATAGTTACATTCAACAACCATTGGAGAGATGAAGAGATAGGCTCTAAAGCCTATTCTTGTTTTTGTTTTTTTTTAATTCCATGTGCTGTAAACTAGTATATTATACTATGCTGAATACTTGGATGTTCCCTTCTCCTACTCTTTCCCATTTCTTCTTCTCCATCATTCTATTGCAGGCAGCAAGTTATTCTCAAGATTCAACAAGCTTGATGGGTATCTCAATGTGGTGTATCATTTTAGTTCCATTTTTTACTATGATGGTTGTGTTGGAAGGACGTCGAAATACAAGTGTTAATAAGGTAGAAATAGACGTAGACAGCACATACCATGGAGAGGAGGAAGAAATGTAAGGGGATGATGAAAATGAAAATGACAGTGATGATGGACAAAAACCAATGTTCCACCAAGTCTCCGGGACGGGGGGCGGGGATGCAGGGAGACGCACAGGAGGGACGTGTACCCCCAAATTTTAGGGATTTTAGGAAAATGGGGGACAGGGGGATGTCACATATATAATATAAAAAAATTTAAAATTAAAAAAATAAAAATAATAATTACAAAATCTACACAATAATAATGCAATGTTCATCCCATGCAAATTCGTCAATAAATACTAAAATACTAAATAATACTAAATTAGTAAATTGAAAATTCAAATTTGTAAATGATATAATTATAAACTATTAAACATGATTCAAAATTCAAATTCAAATTCAGTGATGAAATACATTGATTCATAAATCATATATGAAAGTTGAAACAAATATAGTAAAATAATAAATATACATACATTGATTTAAAAATTAAATTCACCATTCATCATTCTAGAATCTAAATAATTAGTACTAAGCAAAATACTAAATAGTAGATACTAAAGTCTGAAATAGTAAATTGGAATTACTCAAACTCTAAAATTTAAAATAGTAAAGAGTGACGAGTCAAGGTTTGAGGTCATCGGTATCTAAAGTCAAGACTCAAAAGTTAAAACTGAAAAAACAATGAATATTGAAAAAAAAAATTAAATGACCATCATGGAGTCAATCTTCATTGACTGGTCCTCTACATCCATCTCTTGCATGAAGCCATCAGGACCATCAAAGGGAATGTCATTGTCCGTCTCTTGGTCAGAGTCACTCTCATATAAGTTATAACTTATAAGATGGCATGTGATAACTTATAAGTTATTTATTGTGTTTTAAAATTTAATTGTGTTTTAATCATTTAGCTTTTAAAATTTAATAAATCAATTGTGTATTAACTTTTAATTTTTTGTTTTTTAAGCCTGATTAGGCAAAAAAAAATTGGGGGATGCCCAGGAGTCCCCCTTTCAGGGGGGACGTCCAAAAGTCCCTCTTTTCAAGGGGAGACGCCCAGGAGTCCCCCTTTCAGGGGGACATCCAGAAGTTTCCCTTTTCAAGGAAGGACGCCCAGGAGTCCCCCTTTTGGGGGGGACATCCAAAAGTCCCCCTTTTCAAGGGGGAAAGCCCATGTGTCCCCCTTTTGGGGGGGGCATCCAGAAGTCCCCCTTTTCAAGGGGGGAAGCCCACAAGTCCCCCTTTCGAGAAGACTTGTCCCCCACCTTGGGGAGTCGCATCTACTTGCGTCCCCCCATGTCTCCCCAAAAAGGGGACGTGGTGAAACATCCCCCCAGGAGTCTCCCTGTCATGGGGACGTTAGAAACATGGGGAACGCAACCCCCACCCTGGGGACACTGACAAAAAACCAAAGAGATCTCAACACCCTTGTCTAAGTATGTGACAAGGATTGGGGAAGAGAATGGGGCTGGAACCACAAAATTTATATGCCCCCATTGTCATAAAATTTACACAGGTTCCTATTCCCATGTGAGAAAGCATTTTTGTGGGATTATGCCATGGGATGAAGGTAGGACTATAGGCGTCAACCTGTTAGTATGTCCCAGTCAAAGATAGAAACAAATACCAGAAGGAAGAGGAGGCAGTACAAAACAAATCCAAAAAATCAAGGGTTGAATATGAGAGTTCACAAAGTCTGTACAGTCGTTGATCCCCATCCCCCCATGCTATTTGAGTCTCGTCTATGCTTTTAGGGCATGTAACGATATCAAATTTCCTTGACCAAGGTTGTAGGGATGATGTGGATGCAAAACATTTCAGGTTTCTCTTTGCATGTGGTGTATCATTCAATGTTCTTCACTCACCCTATTGGCATGAAATGGTACAAGCCATCAATGATGCCCCTAAAGAATACGAGAGTTGTTGAATCTTTTGTAGCTTCAGGAGGTATTCCCACAAGAAGCCATGGTGTCATGCATGTGGGAATCTTCATTAGCACCAAATTACACCTTCGTTTCAAGGATATCAACCTTGGAATGAGGCTAGGGCCTCATGGACAAGTTGATGGGCTTTGTGGGTTTGTGTTGGGGTTTCACACCCATAAAGAGGAATAAAATATTCTAATTAATTGTTGAGTTTAGAAGGGGTTCCTAAACTCACTCATTAGGCTCCTATATAAGGAGAGGAGAGATTGTGACAAATCTCATGGTAACATAATGGAGTTAGCATAAGTGAGTAAACACTTGTGCTGGGAGGCATGATGATTCTATAGCTACAGGAATTGACAATTTTACAGTCGCAGTGGCAGTTCGGTTGTTGCAGGAAGTGGCAATTTTGTAGCCGCGGGTGGCAGTTCGGTTGCTACAGTAAGTGGCGATTCTGCAGCCGCAAGTGGCAGTTCAGTTGTTGCAGGAAGTGGCGATTCTGCAGCCGCAGGTGGCAATTCAATTGCTGCAGGAAGTGGCGATTCTGCAGCCGCAGATGGCAGTTCAATTGCTGCAGGAAGTGGCGATTCTGCAACCACAGGTGGCAGTTCGGTTGCTACAGGAAGTGGTGATTCTACACCCGCAGGTGGAAGTTCAGCGGTTGCGGGAGTGGCAATTCTGCAGCCGCAAGTGGCAATTCGGTTGCAGCAAGAAGTAGATTCTGTAGCCACAGTTGGCAGTTCGGTTGTTGCAGGAAGTGACGATTCTATAGTCGTAGGTGGCAGTTTGGTTGCTACAGGAAGTGGTGATTCTACAATCCCAAGTGGCAGTTCGATTGTTGTAGGAAGTGGCGATTTTGTAGCCATAGGTGGTAGTTCCATTGCTACAAGAAGTGGTGATATTGTAGCCGGAGGTGGCAATTTTGTTGCTACAGGAAGTGGTGATTCTGTAGCCGCAAGTGGCAATTATGTTGCTACAGGAAGTGGTGATTCTATAGCTAAAGGGATTGGGTAGCTGCAACAGATTTTGTTGAGGTTGGTTTGTCGATTTGTGGTTTTCAGAGGACAAGGTTGTCCTCAGATCTTTGGTAAATTTTGTGTCAGTTATGTCACCTGGGATGGTTGGTTTTTGCCCTCAAAATTTCTGAGTTTGACAAAGTTACAGAACAGAAATTTTGTGCCTCGTGTGCATTAATGATTCATCTTTGATCTTGATTATTTTCGCTGCTATAATTTTTCAGTTGATAATTTCAGTGTAAAAATGTTCAGTGATAACAGCTAGGGTTTATCGTTTGATAACTAGGAAGTAATTTTCAGATCTGAAATGAGTCACATAGAGTTGCATGTGACAAAGCTAAAACCTTGGGACTTGACAAGGAAAGAGCCAAAATTCATAGTGCTCTGGGAAATTTTACAAATGCTTGGAACCATTATGGTGTATCCATTGTATCTGATGGTTGGACAAATGTTAAAGGCGATCCATTGATAAATATTCATGGTGTGTCTACTAGTGGTGCAGTCTTCCTTTCATCCCATAAATACTCAGATCATTACAAGACTAGTATTAATATTGCAAAAGCCTTAATTAAAACCATTCAAGAGATTGGGCCATACAATGTCAATCAAGTCATCATTGATAATGGTCCTAATTGTACAACAATAGCAACAATTATCAAGGATACATACCCTAAGATGATTTGGTCAAGGTGTTTGGGCCACACATGTTGAAGTTTTACTTATACAGCTAGCGGTTACAATTCTTCTTTATTATTATAATCATTTAGCACATTAGTTGCATAAATAAGATCACTGAAAGAGAGGCAATCACAGAAACAATAGAGACACATAAATTATCCTTGGAAACCCTCATGGGGAAGAAAACCAAACAAAACTTCCTCAATATAGATAGACGAGAAAAAGAGCAGAAGATCCTCCTCTACTCCTTCACTAGGAAAGAGTAGCGCACCTCTTAACCAAGAGATACCAAGAGATAGACCAAGACCCTCCTTGATGTCACCCCCAGTTGCATCAACTTCTCCTCAAAGACTTGCGCACTTTTTCCTCTTATTGCAGAGCTCATGAGTAAGTGAACAAATGAGGCACTGGCCTCCCTTATAAATAGTGGTTTGGCCAACCTAAAATTAGGCTTGGGCCGACCTGACACTTTACCCTCTTAATTTACATTTAATTGTCACGGCACAAAAGGGTCGACTTTTACAAAGGCACAATAGGGCCTAATTAATAACTATAATATAATAATATTATTCAACATTCCCTTATAGGTAGAATATTCTTCGAAGTTACAATATTTCAACAGTCTCCCTTAATAAGAAGGGTATTCTACGGACAACATCAATAACAACTAACTGGACTCAATACAACATCAGGAGGAGGAGACATCGTCGTCAGCATCTGGAACAATGTTTGTCATATCTATAGGTCATCGGAAGTTTTTCTCATCATCAACATAAGTAGAAACTTAACATCATCATTATCTGTAGCACGGAGCTGGAGTAACATCATCATCATCATCAACAGCATGAAGCTAGAACATCAACATCATCAACAGCATGAAGTTGGAACATCAACATCAACAACACGAAACTGGAACAACAACATCATCAATAACATGAAGCTGGAACATCAACATCAACAACACGAAGTTGGAACAACAACATCAACGGCAACAGAATGAGACAAAAGCATCAACAGCAGTGGCAACAACAACAACTGAGGGCACTCCAACAAACCGTCCATCCGGACCTTACGGGATCTGTCCAGGGATAATAAAATCCCCTAGGATATAAATCCTAGCGAGCTGCCACACTACTAACCACAGCAACTATATACATACATAGGCACTCCGACAAACCGTCCATCCAGACCTTACGGGATCTGTCCAGGGATGATCAATCCCCTAGGATATAAATCCTAACGAGTTGCCATACTGGTGGTCAGGATACCATAGTACCATCAACATCATTCCCCCTTTCAAGGGAAGTCCTTTCGGACTACACCAAGCTTGTCTCGGAAGTACTAAAACTTCACACGAGACAGAGGCTTAGTCAACACATCTGCTACTTGCTCATATGTACCAACATATTGGAGCTTCACAACTCCCTTTTGTACCATGTCACGAATGTAGTGGTACCGAATCTCAATGTGCTTCGTTTTATCGTGGAACATTGGGTTCTCTGCCATCTTTATGCAACTCTCGTTATCACAAAAGATCACGGTAGCATCCATCTCTAGGTCAAATAGACCTGTCAACAACTTCCGAAGCCATATGGCTTCACAATTGGCGGAGCATGTTGCAATGTACTCTGCTTCTGTCGTACTAAGAGCAATACTGGATTGCTTCCAGCTTTTCCACGAAGTCATGGCTGACCCCAAACTGAAACAACATCCTGAAGTGCTTTTTCTGTCTGAAGCACTTCCAACCCAATCTGAATCAGTATAGGCATACAATCCGAAGTCACAATCTCCAGTATAACAAAGGCCATAGTCCAACGTACGCTTAAGGTATCTCATCACATGCAGCTACAAGGTGAACACCTCTGGGCTCCACCAAATACTGACTCAAGGTGTTCACAACAAAGTATATATCTGGTCTAGTATTCGTCCGATACATCAACGAACCAATCATCTGTCTGTATAAAGTAACATCAACTATTTTTGACGAAGTATCACCCAATAACTTCAGATTCGTCTCCATAGGAGTGGACATGGCTTTACAGTCCATCATGTCGAATCTCTTCAGAATTTCCACAGCATACTTTCCTTGATTAAGGAAAATCTCTTTTGGGCTCTACCATACTTCAAGACCTAAGAAATAGTGCATCAGGCCTAGGTCTTTCATTTCAAATTCAGCAGCAAGCTTCTTCTTACAATTTTTTATGAGTTTTTCTTCATTTGTTCAAGAATAATTCATCCACATATAGCAGCAATATAACTGGTCCATCATTCTCAATCTTGAAGTAAAGGTTGGGATCAACTTTACTCTTGGTAAAGCCCAAGCTCATCAAAAAACTATCAATCCTACCATATCAAGCTCTTGGAGCTTGCTTCAACTTCCAGACATGAGTCTTCCTGTCGTGTACTTTGAAACCAAATTTTCACATCACATTGTGCCAACCTGGTACACTTGCTCTGCTCAATTCGATCTGCATAATCATGTGTTGGTTCTATGTGCTTTCTGCAAAGCACTATTTGTATCACTGCCTGAGAGTATGTCCTCTACTTTTTCTGCAACTGTTCCTTCTGGGACCAGGACTCTGCACCTGCAACTATTATTTCTAAAGCTAAGAATGACTACTCTATTCTCATTGTAGTTGTTGAACTCTAAGAGTAGCTCCTCTATTCTATCATGGCAACAGCTTCATCTGAAACTGAGAGTGGATGATACTAAAGGTAGCTTTTCTTCTTTCATGGAGGTAACTCAATCTCAAATACAGGGATTGCTCCCTCTGAATCTCATACTGTATCGGAATAATAGTTGTTCTGACTATCTTCACGAACACTGGAACTATTTCTTTGATTACTGGAGCAAGTGTCTTGTCATGGTCTTCTCCCTCTTGCTGGGAGAATCCTCTGGACACAAATTAGGCTTTGTACATATCTATATTGTTATCTGCAACATGCTTGATCTGTTAGATCAATCTTGGAAGTCACTGCTGACTTCCCTTATGGTCTTAAGGAAAAATTCATATCCCAATCCTTCTGACTAGCTTCCTCCTCTATCACTGAAACAAAGGAATCTTCCCAGGAGATTTCAAGTCTCCTAGAAGTCTCTGAAGCTACGACTAGTCTTCAAAACTCATGGCATCTGTCTGTTAGTACTGGAAGACTTCTCTTTTCTCATCCGATCCTCTCTTAGATCAGGCTCACATTGAGTCTCCATGCTCCTTCTGAGGCTTGACTCCCTCTGAGTCTATATAATCTTCAACGCCATCTGCTCCCTCTGATATGGCTCATCAATGCTATATGGCTTTGCATCCTGCAAAGTGTCACGGGATTCTAGGCAGGCCCTTCTGGCTCTACTAACTCTTTCTGATGATCTGCACATACCCTTTAGAATAATGATACAGTTTGAAAATATGTAAGTACATACCTCTGACAATATCGACATGTAGTGGCACCATCCGACAACAACAACAAGCAATAACAAACCTTTAAAACTTCAAAGATGCTTCAACTTGTAACTTAAATTTAGTTGGAGATTTGCTAGGGTAAGGCGCACTAGGACAATAAAAATCAATCCCAACACTTCACAAAAACTTTCACTGCAATTGGTGTTGGCACTGCAACTGCAACCTAGGGTTGATGAGGAAACCCTAATTCCTCAAACTTCGAATTTCAGAATTTTGATCCAAGGACTAGATGCACCCTCCTAGGGCAAGCTCTTAGATGGTCTTAGTTTCACCAACATCCTCCAACAAAGGTAAAAAAATCACTCTTGGGGTTTATGCAGAAAGCCTAATTCTACAGCAACTGCAACATTGAAAACTAAAACTGGGGGAGGGTGTGTTGAGGCTAGCTACTTCTTTATAAACTGTGAATTGGTCTCTTTCAGGCCTACTCTGATACCATGTTGAAGTTTTACTTATACAGCTAGCGGTTACGGTTCTTCTTTATTATTAATTTATTATAATCATTTAGCACATTAGTTGCATAAATAAGATCACTGAAAGAGAGGTAATCACAGAAACAATAGAGACACACAGATTATCCTGGGAAACCCTCATGGGGAAGAAAACCCAGCAAAACTTCTTCAATATAGATAGACCAAAAACAAAGCAGAAGATCCTCCTCTACTTCTTCACTAGGAAAGAGTAGCACACCTCTTAACCAAGAGATACCAAGAGATAGACCAAAACCCTCCTTGACGTCACCCCCAATTGCAGCAGCTTCTCCTCCAAGACTTGCACAATTTTTCCTCTTGTTGCAGAACTCATGAGTAAGTGAATAAATGAGGCGTTGGCCTCCCTTATAAAGTTATAAATAGTGGTCTGGTCGGCCTAAAATTAGGTCTGGGTCGACCTATCACTTTACCCTCTTAATTTAGTTTTAATTGTCAAGGCACAGAAGGGCCAACTTTTACAAAGGCACAACAAGGCCTAATTAATAAATATAATATAATAATATTATTCAACACTCCCTTATAGGTATAATATTCTTATTATTCAACACTCCCTTATAGGTAGAATATTCGTATTATTCAACACTCCCTTATAGGTAGAATATTCTTCTAAGTTACAATATTTCAACAACCCATTGAACCTCTTGATGCATGATATTAATAAAATGAAGGACCATGATTATAGATGGATTAATGCATTGTATAAGAGAGGGAAGAAAATGATAAAATTTGTTACCAATCATAGCTTGGCCCACTACATTTTCTGCAATTACTCTAGGTTGGAGCTACTAAAGATTGCAAAGACCAGATTTGCTAGCTATTACCTCACCTTTACATGCCTTTTGAAGGTAAGAGAGGCATTGGCTAGTGTTACCCCCCACATTGTTAAATTTTGGTAGCTCGGATACGTGCTTCTACATTGGCTCAGAGTCGAAACATGCAAAAGTCGTTCGAAACTCTCTCATGCTTACTTTATTATTATAAAGCGACTTTTTCCAAAAAGCACGATAATTGATTTTTAATTAATGTTGGCTTAGCTAAAGTTCATAAATTAAAATTTAAGTGAACTTTAGATTATATTGTGACCATAGATCTAAATCGATCTCGTATGTAGATCGAGGTGATGATTACGAGGTTTAAGATATTGAGGTAAAGGAAGCAAGAAAAAGAAAAATCGACTCAGTGTGACAGGGAAGAGGTTGTGAGCTAAGGAGAAAAAAAAAATCAGCTGATAGAAAATTGTTGATGATAACTAGGGTGCACTTCCCAAGGCTAGGAGCATTTCCCAAGGAGGGCACACATCCCTAGGCAGCCATCTGTACAGCAGAATTCAGCATATAGTGTGGGCACATTTCCCAAGGCAGGGCGCATGTATGGTTGGCTGCACAAGTTCCAAGGCAGCACTGGATTTTGCATGCAGGTGGTACAATATTTGTGAGGTGTTGGCACAAGTCCCTAGGCCACATACAGGTCGTACAACAGCTGGGAAGAGTTGCATGGTCTTGGCACAAACTCCAAGGCAGTGTACAAGTTCAATTAATGTTGTAATTATCTGCTGTAAATTTTCAGATTCCTCTGTTGGCTTGAGAATCAATAAAAACTCTTATTTGTTGGTTTTCCATTCGGGGTTTTTCCCGGGGTATTTACCCAAAAAAATTACTGTGCCAAATTGTGTGATTGGTTTCCTATTTTCGTTGTGCATGTGTGGTTAATAAGCTCAATGTATTTCTGTTCATAAAAATCAGATTTGGAATTTTATTGTTTTTCGGGCATGCATTGATTTCTGTGCATGCATGCATCTAAAGTTTATTTTATTGGAATTAGAGATCAGATCTGAGCTTAGGAAAATTAACACACTTCTAGTGGTAACTAGAAGAGATTTTTTCTCCCATGATCCACATCACAGACAACAGTTCTGATGATGACATTTTGCATTCTCCACAAACAATTGCCCACAAATGCCCTCCCACATTATGCTCACCTAACTCACATCAAATGATAAGGTGAATGACACACATAAGGTACTATGTTCTGATGCTTCATATCAAATGCTAATGCTCAATGTTTTTGACATGAAAATAGTGACCTTGGGTTGAATAAGATGATGAATCATGATGCTTTGAATTTACAACTTTTGCCTTGTTTCACCTTGGTGGTCATCATCATCGACTATGTTGGTGGAAAAGTTGTACTACTGGGGGGGCTTGATTAGGGCAATGTGTCCATATTCCACTCCATACATAGCATGCTTCATCCTTCCCATCTCCATTACACCTTCTTTTGGGTTGGTTGCCAAATAGGGGTTTGGAAAGACATAGTGTCGAGGAAAGGGAAACCCATTGCCTAAGCGCTCCCTCATACAAAGGCACGCATGAGGATCACTTTCATACATAACCTTACATGACTATGCCACCACCCATGAAGTAGACCCCAAACCATACCATATGTCACTACACATACTCCTTGATGGGTTTCTTGGGAAATACTTTTTTTCCTAGGTATTGGCATACCTCATAGGGGTTGATGATTGTCCTCCCATACCTAAACTTGGCAAATTGTATAAGTTTATGAGCTAGGGTGAAGTTTGAAGAGGATACTTAATGTGATCTATCTAATGGCTTTTACATTGACATGACTCACTTTATATGTTGTACTTGACTTGTGTACATGCCTCTAGGTATGATGGATACATTGGACCACATGAGCCCCTCCTTGGACGATGGATTTCACATGGCTACCCACTTGATTGAGCCTTGGAGGACGTTGAGGGGCTCCTAGCACATTTGATGAAGGTCATCCCACTACTTGAGAGAGGTCGTTCCACATTCTTTGGAGGATGTTGAACCCTATGATGACATAGCTCCCTTGTTCAGACACCCTGGCACACATGGGGTATGATTTGACACCTTGACGATGGGGCATTGCACCTTTACATGATGATTTGACACCTCTTGATGGGACATTGCATCGTTACATAATGATGTGGCACCTTTGGATGAGACATCACACCTTTTGGGGCATGGTATGACACTTGGTGATGAAACATTTCAACCCTTAAGAGGCAATGTTTCACTTTTGGAGCCCCTACACCTGATTTGTGAGCGAGTCATTCACTTCTTGAGGTCACACATGCCACTCATGTGAGATGGAGCATGCATTTATGAGGGACGTATTGTATCATGAGCAGATTTACTTCATTTTGGAGGGCACCGTTAGGGGTCTTAGTGACCTATCCACTCTTGTATCATGGATATTTTATGTCTTGTTGCCTTATCTCTAGGGTTTGTAAGAGATAAAGACATTATTTTATGTTTTTAGGGATTTTAATGGATGAGAAGGGTGCTTGATCTCTCATATAAATAAGAGAAGGACTTCTCACATGTAAATAATTTTTACTTGTCGACAATTATCACTGCTTGTCTACTTCTTTCTCTCTTATCTAAATCGTTATGGATGGCTACTAAGAGTGACTTGTTGAAGATAATGTCTTGTGGATGCCTTTACTTCTTCATGGATGTTCATTGCTAGGGTTTTGATGGATTAAAGATTACTTCAGTAAGTGGTCTCACTTTATCTTATGGTTTTGTTTATGAATGAATGTAACTGTAATTGTACTTCTCTAGTGATGGTTGTGCATTCTCTTGGTTTCTTTTTTAACAAACTCTTCTTTTCAAATCCTTTGGAAGGTTACTAGTGGAGTACCTTCCCTTGAATTATCTTTGAAGACTTAGTAAGATATTAGGAGGATCTTCTAGGGTTGGTCATGGACAGCCCTAGATATCACCATAGATCCACTCGCATCTCTCAAAAGAGTCCTTAAGTGACCCCATATGCACAAAAAAATATAGTAGGGACTAGTCTTCTCCCAATAGTCGATCATAAAACTCTAATTTCAATCTTTATTTAATGTTTTAGGGTTAATTTAGGGTTTGATAATAGCAATATATTCATTTTCAGCCACAAAAAACATAGACATTTTGGTATTTGTGCATGTAATTCACTTGAAAATCATCTTTAAACCCTAAAATCGTTTTGCTGATTTTTATTTCAACCTAATTAGGATTGCACGTCTAGGTTTCTTGGCTGTTATATTCATCTATAATTTCAGATTTGTTAGTTATGTAAGACCCTAGTTCAATCCATCATTTTAGCCCCATTTTTCATTGGTTTACTACTTGTTCAAGGGCTAGAATTATCGTTGTTGTTATAACTTGTCTTGTTGCTGCAATTTATTATCTTTTGTCCAAGTTTTACAACAGCCCCTAGTTTTTTCTTGATTTCTAGTGTTTGGGGATCACCTTGCATCTAATATTGACTTGACAAACATTCTAAAGTTGCCCTAGAGTACCTCAAACCAAATTTGGAATTGACTTGTATTAGCCACCTAAACCCTAATCTCTTTGACATATCTTATTGGTGGTATTTGGATCCTGCCTTAGGAGTCCTAAGTCCTACGAGGGAAGCCTCCCTTGTGTTGGATTCAATCCTTCACTAAAAAGAGGGAAGTTGTTGCCTAGGTGATAGTCGTGACATCTTCCGATGTTCCCCACTAGTCTTGGCACCTTGTGAAGGCTTTACACTAAGGTGCTAGATTGTGTGGTAAAAACTAGTATGGTTTCAAGTGATTCATGGCAGGATTTGAAGGACAAGGCTACATCAACATATGATAGACATGAATTCGGGAGGCGTAGGACACAGTGCTTGATGGTCAGCTTTGGCATAGGTTAGGTATGTTCTGCAGTTCACCAAGCCCATTTATGGTATGATTCAATTTGTTGATACAAATAAGCAGATGATTGGGGAGGTGTATGAGCAAATGGACACATGTTAGGCCAAATCAAAGACATTGTTGAGTCGAGAGATGCAATTTTGTATGATCATATCCATAAACATGTGGTCAAAAGGTGGGATAATCTGAATGTTCCACTCCATGCCCTAGCATGTCCTTACACCCAAATATTATTCTCCATCTTGGTTGGCCCAACCAGCAACTGGGGGCTAGAGTTAGGAGAAAACCACACACAAATCCAGAGGTACAAAATGGGTGTATGCTTACATTAGACAAGTTGGTCACTGATGAAGAGGAGTGTGCTCAAGTACAAAGCCAATTCAACAAGTAAATCCATGAACATGGAGTCTTCAGTAACTTGCATGCAACTCAAAATCAAGATAGGTTGAGTCCTATCGAATGGTGGAACATGTATGGCTCCTCTACTACACATCTGCATAAATTGGCGATGAGGATGATTTCACAGGTTGTTAACACTTCTTCTACAAAGAGGTGTTGGAGCACCTATAGCTTCATCCACATCATTAAGAGAATCAACTTAAATGTAAACTTGGTAGAAAGCTTGGTTTATGTGCACTACAATAAAGCTTGTGTAGTCCCATTATTGTGACACAGCGGAGAATGATAGAATATATGTGACTTGGGACAACAATCCAGAGGAGGCTAATTTGGAGGATGGAGCCATACTTTTAGAGTGTTTGGAAGTTGAACTGATGGTGATCATATACATGGAGCAGACATGCCACCCCCATCCACTAGCAAGTTTCCAGATGTAGGAGTTGTGCCTTTTTTCTATATAGCATCCAACGTTATGTGGGGGGCATGCAGTTGTTGGTCATGTTCTATGAACACTCCCACCTACTCTTGCTCCTCTTGTTCATAGATCACAGGAAAAGAAACTAGAACTTTCTTATGGCAAGGGGTAAAGCTTAGTAAATACTAGATCTTTTTTTCTTTTTCTTCTTTAGAAGTAGTCTCTAGAACTTTAGTACTTTGTCTTTATTATGGCTTATTTTGTACACATTATATGACAATTTCCATTTGAACTTCGAACCTACCTTTGAATTGTTGATTGAATCATACAACTTTTTGGTCATAAATATGATGCTCTATTTCATTTCGTGGTTGATGTTATCTGTTACAATTTATTGATGACAAATTTTATATGTTGAAACTTGAAGGTTGAGGTTGTGGTTGATGCTTGATCATTTGATGACAATGTTACAAGTCATAACTACTAGATGAATGGTGTTATATGTGAAATAAATGGTTGATGCTTTAATGATCATCACCAATCAAGTAGTTAAATCTATGTTTTCATGTTTTCTATAGTTGATTCAACATTCTACATGTTTTTTCTTTAATATATATGCATCAAAATATATTAAAATACGTATTTTATAAAAAGCACTCCCAAAATGCTTCGCTACCAAAAGCTTTTTGAAATTTGTGCTTCCTGCTCCCACTCCCTGCTCCTGAAATTCTTGGATGTAAAAAAGACCAACTTCACAACTCCTGTTTGCTCGACAAAAGGTTGAGATTTGACCCTATAAAGCACAACTTCAGCATGATGTATGTGACTTGGCAGCTTAGCCACTAGTCTTTGACAATTACGAGGCAAGAGAAATCAAGATTAAGCGACGCATGCACTAGGTGGTTGATGAGGATGTGCCCTTTAATTTATTTTCACCACTTAAAGGGAAAGTATAAATTTGAGAAGATTCTAGCCCTTGAGACCTTAAAGGCATTCCCCAAAGGATGAGAGTAATCCGACTAATATTCCATGAGCAATTCAACTAATCTTCACATCAACAGGGTCTAACTCCTCTTTGTGAGATGCTTCTCTCGAGTTGATTACATAAATAGTCCCCCAAAAGTTTGTCCCCTATGAGAGGATGTTTCTCTCTTGGGCACTTTAGCTAGATGAGTTGGATATTACTGCACAAGAGCTCAAGGATGAGAAATCTCGATGCCCTAGTGACCTTCTGGTGGAATTCTACAAGATATTGCTTCAAATTGGATCATTATATAATTTGTAGTCTATTTTAGTACCTTCTGGATGGAAAATTTAGAGTTATTGGCTTGTAGGGCCCATTTTATGGGCACATCCAGCTTTGGTGATTTGGGGTCTAGAACCTTCCAAAACCTGTTTGAGGCCTTAAATAGTCGTTTTGGGGGTCAAAACTTTGGGAGCAAAGTTATAACCTCTCGATGTTGTTTTACAAATCTTTTCCAACAACAAAGATCACCTTAATTGGGGTTCGCATGCGAAAGTTATGCCTCCCATAAGTTGACCTATATTGTGGACCAACATGATATCGAGTGGATGCCACATCAACCCACATTACTCACACATGTTGAGCAAGTCACGTGTGGGCTTCCAAGAAGATTCTAGAGGGTCCAAAACCCTAACACTAATTAGGAGTTGAGACAAGCAAAAACCCTGATCCTAACACTAGATGGATATCAAGCTATGTTAAATATTGGGCCACTAGGAAAGGAAGGGTCTCCATTCTCATTGTATTGTTATTGTTCCATAGTTGAGAGGAGCATCTGGGAGTGGGATGTTGTATCCATACTGACCACAGTGTCCATGGAAACTCCATAGTGAGTGCCCCCTTTCTTTGTATTTGCATTTCATAGCTGGGAAGAAAAGAGCAAAGCATAAGCCTCACCTTCTAGTTGGGTTTTCCCATAATGGGTTATCCTAGGGCACATCTTGTGCTTATTCTATGGATGGTGTGTTATTTGCTTAACGTTTTTCATTTCACTTTCATCTTATTTCAGTAATTTGTGTGTTAAACTATAATATTCAGTCTGCAATCTAAAGTAAAACACTGCATAATAAGAGATTGTAGAATATTATAATATTTGCTATCAATAGTGGAATATCCTCAATAGTTTATAGATCATATTGGTATCAGAGCAAATGTCTTTGGGAGTTTTATGGAAATTTGCAAGATCCAATAATTGGCGGTGTTACCTACAAATTTGTCTAGCACAAAATTGTTCCTGAGGGAAGCCTTAGGATGTGCTATGACAATTATGAGACCAAGAGCACTTACAACAAATAAGTTGAGCATTGATTGGAAAACATAGTGCCGTCAAGGAATGTTGAACTCAGAAAAGAAGGACTGTCAATACTATGCAATCTAGAGACAATAATAGTTTTCTTTGCAATCCTTGCAATAGAAAGTTGGCATACAGAGATACTAGAACCTCACCTGGAATTAAATCCAAGAAATGAGGACGTATAGGAAAACAGCAATTCCAAAAGTTAAGGCATATATTTTGCAAAGCATGCAGTTAAGATCTGATTATAATATCTTGGTACAAAATTTCAAGAAAACACCTACCTTGTGAACTGTTATAGTCATGTATTCATTAACTTTATTGGGCAAGTTTGTTTGGGTTGTTGTTTATCAAATCTGAAGGTAAACATGCTTCAGAACAAAGGAGATATGAGTATAGAGGAGGTGCAGGGATAACAAGGTTCATGCGAGATTATCTGAATCCAACTCTCAAGACAAGGTATATGATTACGAGACAGTTTCATCCAGCCGATGCATTATCGCATAATGAAGACTGTAACATAACCCTTTCTCAGTCAGCAAACAATTAAGTGAATACAATGAGGGCAGAGCATGTATGACAGTGTTATCTGAAGATTGTTATAAAGATTATGGATGTTGAATCATTTAGAGAGTTGAAGACTTGGTTGGAGAAAATTTTGGGTCGTGCTGATGAAAATCAAGTGCAGATTGCAAGTTACCTTGTTCTGGAAACTATACTCTCCCTTGAATGATAACGTTCCTCATGTTGACCTCTGATATTGCTGTCTGAATTGAAGCAGAAAACAACCCTGTATCAGACGGAAGGAGGATGTTTGACTGTGGACAGAACTTTACAATTGCAAGTGCATCATGTGCTATTTAAGGTATAGACCTGAGACCTAAACATAAGGGCCCAACAGACCGAAGTTAAAGTGTGAAGGAATGAGGTCACCGTATATATATATACATATGCATAACTTTGAAATTTTTGAGTGAGACGACCTGAATCGGACTTGTAACTCCCCCATGCCTAGTGATAACTAGAGGAGATCATGTCTCGTGGCCCACAATGGAGAACATGATCCTGACCATGATGATGATCAGCATGTCCACAGATGGCAGCCCAGCAGCCCCCCTCATTCACCTTTACAGCTACAGGTCAACCAAGGCTCATCACATCTAAGAAACCCAGAGTATGGGAGATGGTAAGCCATCATCACCATGAGGTATGTTAGTCATTCTGTTGTGCAAAGTGTTGTGCTTAATTTGTCGGGCATGTGGATGAGAATCTTCAGTTGAAGTTGGATAATGGATCACTGGTTTGGGAAACTGTGTTCATTGCCCTGTTTCACCTTGGTGATCAGGTTCTATACGCTAGTCTCGTGTTGCCACCGCCCAGGGAAAAGGGGCACTACTAGGGAGCCCTCACAAGGGTACCGTTCTATTCCCCGCCATACTTAACACTTTCCATCCTGGAGCCTCTCATAGTGTACTAAACTTCGGTAATGGGTCATGGTCCATTCTCTCATGAGAAGAGGGGCTGAAGGCCCAAAGGTTGATTGCAGTTTCTATAAAGAATAAGAAAATGATGCTAAAGAAAGAAAAGAATGATAGCAAAGGACTAACAAAATCCAGTCCAAACTTGAGCACTACCCTTTCAGTGTTCACCCTGATCCCAAATAGCAATGCTATAGCAATGATTACTTGTTTTAAGGGCTATTATGTTTCTGTTGTTGTAACTTGTCTTATTCCTGAAGTAATTATCTTTTAATGCAAGTTTTATGACAGATGTAACTTTCTTTTTATTTGTAGTGTTTCATGGCATTTATTCGACTTATTTCACTTGATCATTATCATTTATTGTCTTAAACACCTCATACACAAATCTGGAATTGCTTTACTCAACCACCTTGTGTTTACCTTGAACTTTGACTTAGTAAAGGTATAATTGAGTAACCAAGATAGGAGGTCGTAGACTTGATCCAGTCTTACTATAGGATTCCTTGAGGTTGCTAGGGAAGCCTCCCTTGTGTTGGATTTCAATCCTTCACTAAAACGAGGGAAGTAATTGCTAAGGTGATAGTGGCAAGTACTTCCATATTTTACACTTGTCTTGCATCTTCTGAAGGCTTTGCACAAGTTAAAGCCTCATTCAATTTTTCCATAAAGATGTTGAATCCCACTCTATTGGGACACAACCTCACACGCAGACATTTCTATCCTTTTTAGGATGGGAATTTTCTTGTAACCCTATTGTTGGATTGATGTAACTCTCCTTTTTCCTTGATGTACTCCTTGTTCCATGATGTAACTACGCAATACAAGATGCATTTATCAGACAATGAACTAAAAAAATAGACCAAAGCAACAAATACAACAGATAGATCAATTTGCAAAGCATTTGACATTACAGGGGAAAGTACAAACCATATATCAGCATTCACTCGTGCAGATTTGTTAACTTCAAATTGACCAATTGCAATGACAATGAAGCAACAATTGGAAGCATCTTGATCTAATACAAATGATCTCGGTTGGCAATGTTCATCTAAAAATCCTACACCTAAGTTGCAATCCTCTGGGAGGATCGAGCTTTGCAAGTAAGTGTACTATGCTTACAACAAAGGAGAATAGTTAGTGCTAGAGCACAACAAGGTATTGTTGTTGATTGTAGCAGTGTATAGGGATAGTAGAGTTTTGTTGCTAGGTGCAGAATCTATTACATTTGCCTTGCGAAGAGAATAACTAGACTCGTTGCATAATCTATTGCATTTGCCTTACGAGGAGAATAAATAGACTCGTTAAACTTGTTTCAGAACAAGCATAGGAAAATGAGAAGAATGCAATACTATTATCTTTCTAAAATTTGTTTATATGCCTAAATCTTTCGAAGGAAAATCCATTCCAACCCCTATTAGCTTAGAAGAAATGATACTTTTGAAAAATGAATTGGCTTTGCTCATTAAAGCCAAATTTAGTTTTTCCATAAAGTTGTTGAATATCTTCTTATTGGGGCACATGCTCATATGCTAACAATTTTGGCCTTTTAAAAATGGGAATATCCTTGTAACATTGTTATATTGGTGTAATTTGTTTTGTTCCATGATGTAACTCTATTGATTAGTGTAACTATTTGTTCCATGATGTAACTCTCTATTGATTGATGTAACTATTTGTTCCATTAAGTAATATATGATGCATTTCTTGAACAATGAACAAAAAAATGGATAGAAGCAGCAAACACAAGAGATAGCTCAATCAAACATATTGCATCGATGTTGTATAGAAAGTACAAAACTAAGCTAAGGTCAAACCATTGTGCAATAATGTTGTCTGCTCTCATTGAGTAAAGACAAACAATTGTGCAAGCAAAGACTAGCAATCTGCTAAGAAGGATTTAACAACCCAAAGAAAACCTAGCAATGCCAAGATATCTAGCTGTCTATTTGTTGCTCTACATGTGATCTCTTATATTATGATGATTATTAATCGCATACTTATACAAGTAAGTTATGAGCAAGCATCCAATGTGATCCCAATTGTTTGGTCTTGGGGGCGACCTACTAACAAGGTCAATTTTGATTGTTGCTTAGGGCATTCTACTAAATTTGAATTGTGATACTTAATCACCTAAGTTGCCCTTTGCATGTACAAAACTAAGCTAAGGTCAAGCCATTGTCCAATAATGTTGTCTGCTCTCATTGAGTAAAGACAAGCAATTGTGTAAGCAAAGACTAGGAATCTATTAAGAAGGATTTAACAACCCAAAGAAAACTAGGCAATGCCAAGATATCTAGCTCTCTATTTGTTTCTCTACATGTGATCTCTTTATTATGATGATTATCAATTACATACTTATACAAGTAAGTGATGAGCAAGCATCCAATGTGGTCTGAATTGTTTGGTCTTGGGGTCAACCTACTAACATGGTCAACTTTGATTGTTGCTTGTGGCATTCTACTATAGTTGAATTGTTATACTTAATCACCTAAGTTACCTTTCGCATGGGCGCTCTCAATTGTAATGTGAATTATGCCAATTGAGTTGTAGTTGAGGTGGCACGTGTAGTTGACTTCTCTAGCACAAAGAATGCATGACACATAGGCTTTGTTGATGTTGTTGTGGAACAAAATAATACAAAGCCTATGTGAAGTTGTGATACAACATGGATCAAAGTGTCGACAACAAAGACTTTTCGTTTTGTCATTGCAATGTTTGTAATAAATCAGGTATATCCGATTTTATTCACCAATTGGTTTTCATAGAAAGATTTAACAAAAGCAAAATCCCCTTAGTGGTGTCACAATGGTTCCTTGAAATCTTGGTCCCTCTGAAAATCTTGTAATCGCTACTCAACAATCCTCACAGTTGGCTTCCCTATCCTAGTACTTTCTTTTGTGAACAACAATCCCAATATGGCTTTTATTTGCCTCTCCATGAATGATTCCTTACTTACCTTGCACATTTCTATTTGTTTTTCTTCATCCTCGATCTTTTCGGTTTCTTTTAAACAACCAATTTGTTGTTGGAATGTGTAAATCGAACTTTAAGTGTATCAATCTGCTAACTGAGTGGTTCCAACCAAGTCGATTGGGATGGAATAGGAACATATCCACTCATCAACTAAACCACTCGATCTAACTGGCGCAACATCCAAGTTCCGACTAACGGAATGGGGCCACCTTGAGTGATCAAGTTTGTGGGGTATTGGTTGGATACCCAAGTATAAATAAATAGGCTCATATAATGAGCAATGTGATGAATTGTGATGAACAATATATTATTTGTTTTGTGCTTCAATGCTTTAATGGTATCTTTAGAGACCACCAACTCCTAGCTCGGATTTGATGGTTTACTTTTGCAATGCCCCTATCATTTCTAACATAGTATTAGAGTCTTAGGGTTAGAAGATCCTAGCTTGGTTCTACTATTGCAAGGGGTTTGGGAGACTATTGCACCATAAGAAGACTATGGATGGTGTATGAACTCCTTGAAACTCTGATTTCTCGAAAAATTGTTTTTTGGGGATTTGTAGCCTTTTTTAATCAAGGTTTGCATAAGTGATATGGGTTCAAAGCAAGTGCCTATCATGCTCAACAAGCACAACTATGGTATTGTTAACACACTTTTTCACCCTCCAATCAGATCTGATATAATTAAAGTCCGCAATGGAAATGGCTCATTCAAGGAGAGAATGCCCCAAATTGTCACGAGCTGTAATGTCCCATTTCCCCTAGGCAGTCGGAATACCGTGATGGTTTATCCAATTTCCCATAAACCATTAAACGGACAAGCTAGGGAAATGACATTAGTAAAGTCACTTTTGAGTTATAAAGTAAAACTTAGGAAAAGTGAATTTATTAATACTAAACCCCTCTCTGAGGGTATTCTCTCCAATTATTAATTAAAAGAATATTTTAATGGAGGAAAAGGAAAAGTGAAAGGACAAAAAGGAGGATGGAGGATTGGAGAGGCATTGTTGAATGATCTTGACACATATGCAAATGCACATGATCTTGACACATATGCAAATGCACATGATAAGAAAAATGGGAGAATGTAAGTACCAAGGAATATACTTCATTACTGAAAAATTAGACTTGGGAATTGATTTCCCATCCACAAAGGGAGAATATGGTGAAATACAAATGGGTTTATAAGATCAAGTTCACTCAGATAGTATTGTTGAGAGAAATAAGGCTCGTCTAATAGCAAAGGGTTTTCTCAACAAGGAGGTATCTACTACACGAAGACATTTGCTCCTATAGAAAGATGAATTCTATCTGAATTGTTCTCACTCTTGCTACTAATTTTGGTTGGGAGGTACATCAAATGGATGTAAAGAGTGCCTTCTGGGGATAGTCGATCGACTAGAAAGGTCAACAGTCAACTAGAAAACCCGATTGATGAGGTCAACAAAGAGGTTGATTGAGAACTCAACTAAGCATTCAATTGGTCGAGATGTTAGAACAGAACAGTTGATTGGTGCGTAAAACAAGGCAAAAACTAAGGAGTTTGTTATGTACCCTAACCAATCTATGTGGACCTCATCTTCCCCACTTCAAGGGAGTTGGTTGCATCTTGGTGCTATATAAGATGGCCCTATGGGTCAATCTAAAGAAAAAAGCAAACATGTGTAGTGTATGGAAATCTTTCAATTTCTTACATTTCTCTGTATGTCGAGCAATGCTCGATTGCACCTTAAGAGTTGTAATGATGTCTTTAGACACCACCTCTCTCTTGGAATACTAGCTCTTTGATCTACCTAATTCTTTGATTCTCCAACATGGTATCAAAGCTAGTAGTTTGAGATCTAACCTATTGTCTACAAGTCTTGTGGAGGCTATTAGTTGTACATGCTCCTGATGATTCAGATATGTTTGGTCAATTGACTCAAGGTTTCAACTTGCAAACTAAATCTAGGATTATATATGCATATTGGCATTATGAGTTCCAAGCCAAAGCCTATGGTTCTGCATGGCCATAATTATGGAATTTGGGCACAATATATGGAGGCAATGTTGAAGAGTACAACATCGTGGAAGTTTACAAAAACTACGGTTCCAAATCCAATGGATGACCAGCAGTCATCGACAAGATGACCAACAATGATCAACAAGAAGAAGGATGAGACTGCAGGATTCATAACAAGCTACATTTGGCTAGTAGTGCTAATGAGTCTATTGTTGAGAAGGTTGGTCTTGGGACTATAGTTGTAGGCCCAAAGGTAGGATTTGAGGAGGACACTCGAGATCCTTCTTCATCCATTCAGGTGCAAGTTTGACAAATCACAAAAAACAACCCTAAGGTAGACCTGGTTTGTGGAGTTGCATTGATAAGAGGTGGTCTTGATCTTGTGTCATTGATAGGTAGCAAGTCTAAAGTCATTAGTCAAGGTGTAGTGAAGAAACAAAGGAAGGTCTTGAAGAAAAAGGATACATGTGCTCATTTGGTAGTCATCAAGGATTTGAAGCTGGAGCAAATTTTGCAATTAGAAGGGAAGACTTTGATAGGGAAGATTTTGGGTAGAGATATCTCAATGGTCAATTTGAACACTTGGATCCAGTGCCACTGGGCAGCAGTGATAGGGTATGGACCCATATTCCATGTCCTAGGGTATTGATAGGGTATGGACCCATAGGCTTTATTTTTAGAATGGCAGAAGATGCAACAAGGATTTTGGGGGGAAGATGGTTTGAAGGTCCCTCTTTTCTAAGTCTTAAAACTTGGCATCCCTGTTTTGATTCGCAAACGGAAGTGTCAACAAGCTTCCCTATATGGATTAAACTTGCAAGATTTACCACTTGAGATCTGGAGCAATAAATACCGCACGATTATTGGCAACCTACTAGGGAGGACTATAATGGTCGATGAGTCATACAAAATGAGAGTCTTTTGTTCAGTGGCACGCATTCTGGTCGAGATTGATATCAAAGGTGGGTTATATGACTCTGTGGAAGCCATAGTATGAGATATGGTTTATTTATAAACCCTAGATTATCTCAACACTCCATTTCATTATGCTTGATGTCATTCTTATGGACATGTGGTTAGAGATTGTGACAATCCTTTTGTCAAGAGAATCTAGCGAAGGAAGGAAACCAAAACAGCTCTGAAGGATAATACAAATCATATTACTACTTCTTTGAATGTGTTTGGAAAAGGAAGGTGGCAGGGATATGTCTTTGAATCTTCAAAAGGTGAATTCAATGGACAATTACGCTCAAATCCTTGACCTGGTAATGGGGGAAATTTCTGGTGTCCATAGGGGATATATTTGTTGGAAATGGAAGTGGGATCTTTTTTGGGGAGGAGACTAAGATTACAAAATTTTGAGTCTAAGAAGGTTATGTTGTTGAGAGATAGAGAGATGGACTGGAGACAAATGCGAAGTCACCTAATTGGAGTTGGGAGATAAGAACACAAAGTTTTCTCATAAGTTTTCTAATCATAGGATGAGTGTTAATACAATTTGGGAGATGGCCAATGAGGAGGGTATGCAGGTCAAAAATATATTGGCCTCACAGAGATGGGGGTTTCATACTTTGAGAATGTATATAAGGAGCTTGCAAGGGCTAATATTACTAAAATTATCAAAATGGACTCTTATTTTACTCGTTTTGTTTCTAAGGAGGATAACTAGAGGTTGAATGATCAAGTTATCAAGGAAGAAGTTTTGAATGTGATGTCCACCTTCCATAAGGATAAGAGACTCGCACCTGATGGATGCACTATCAAGTTTTACATGGGTTTTTTTGAGGTGTTGGGTGAGGATTTACTTCGAGTGGTGGAAGAAGTGAGAATATGGTAAGGTTCCAAGTTCTTCAACTCAACCTTTATTACACTCATTCCAAAGGTCGATCAACCAGAATCATTTGATGCTTTAAGACCCATTGCTCTATGCAATTGTATCTAGAAGATAATGGCTAAGGTTTTGGCTATCAAAATGAAATCAATGCTTTCTAAGTTCATTTCTCTCTAACAGTTTGGAATCCTAGAGGGTCGTCAAATCCATGAAGCAAAGGTGGATCAACCGGAATCATTGGATGCTTTAAGACCCATTACTCTATGCAATTGTATCTAGAAGATAATGGCTAAGGTTTTGGCTATCAAAATGAAATCAATGCTTTCAAAGTTCATTTTGTTGATATTATGGTAGTTGCGGGAGGTATTTACCTCCACATGTAACCCTGAAGAGAATAGAATATTTCGAGAAGCAAGAAGAAACCCTAAAGCATTGAACATAACCCTAGAAGACAAGCCTGCTCAAGCAAATATTTAATATTAAGTATTTAGCCTCTAGAATGAGAAGTCGGCCCAGACAGCTCAGGAAAAACAGTATAAATACAGGTAGCCAGATCTCATTTGGCACACACAGCTCGAAATTGCAGCAGTGAAGAAGTGCGCACTGCAGAAACTGGGAAGTGCGCAAGTCTGGGGAGTAGCTGCAGCTGCAGCTACTACAATCTGTATTTCTCGGTTTAAGCTTGGACTTTCTATTGGTTATGATTTGGACTTTATGCCTTGTATGCAAGCTCTGGAGAAAGGTATGCCACATTGATTGGTTATTAGGCCTAAGGTTTGCTTCTGAAATCATTCTCTATCAAGGTTAAGGTGCTCGGGGGTGGCTTCAACCTATGGTTGGGTGACAATATTGCTATATTGTATATGGTTAAATGGGCACATCTATTACTTTCTAACAGGTTATGGGCCCACACTATCTTCAGACAGTCTAACCGCTGGAAGATATATTGGGAGGATTTGCTCAGTTAGAGTTGCAGTTGCAGCCAGTTTTTGTTGCAGCAACGAAAGCCTAACCCTCATGTTGAGGCACCTTAAGTGAAGAGATTGACCTAATTTCTGGATAGCCTAGTGCGCCCTAGCCTAGCGCACCTCCTGGTACTCTCAACAAGCTAAGATGTCAAGTTTGAGTTTTTGGTCAAAATCAAAGGTTGACCAAGTCAAAGCAATTATGACTTACTCTATAAAGTCAAAAAACAAGTTAGAAGGGGCTTCTAACTTCAGAGCATGGAAGACAAGGATTGACCTCATCCTTGCCAAGAATAAAGTGTTGGATATCGTGAAAGGAAAGATCGTGGAACCACAGTTCGAAGAAGGAAAAGAGAGGGAACCTTAGAACGTTGCAGTTATGGAGAAGTTCAAAGACAATGACATCAATGCCATGAGTATCATAGTGGACTCTTTAAAGACCACTTGATACCCTACATCTCCCATCTTGACTCATCTAAGAAGATGTATGATGCCCTAACAAACCTCTTCTCAGTCAGAAACATTGGACAAGTAATGAGTCTGAAGAATGAGCTTCGTGACATGAAAATGAATGATGATGACAACATAACATCATACCTTGTGAGAATCTCTCAGTGAAGAGATCAAATACAAGTTATTGAAGAGATCATTTCAGAGAAGGAACTGGTAAATATAGTACTCAATGGTCTTCCCAAGACATGGGATGCATTTGCCGTAAGCATGAACACAAGGAAGGAGTATCCCACATTTGAAGAACTTTGGACTTGTTGTGCACAAGAAAAATCAAGGATTAGTGCAAAAGAGAAACCCCAAAAGAAATACATTGATCAAGCCTTCACAGCAAGGTTTAAGAATTTCAGGAATAAAAAGAAGTTTGGCTCAAGGAAGAAACCAAATCAAGAGAAAGATATGTCAAAATTGCAATGCTTCAACTGTCGAAAATATGGTCACTACAAGAATCATTGTCCCGAGTTAAAGAAAAGGAAGGTAAGACACGAAGCATCAGTTGTCGAAGAAAGGGAACCCTCAAAGAAGGCTAAGCAAGATAAAACAGACTTCTTCTTCTAAGACAAGGTAACAAAATTCTTCATAATTCGTGTACATACCATGTTTACATAGTTTCTGTACATATCTTGCATATCTATTTATTAGAAGATAAGATGTTCAAAGAGAAACAATACCTATGGAAGAATAACAAGATAAGGATTACTATCATGATGACTACAAGTCAAGCAATACACATGAAAAGATGAAGTACATTGACAATCCATGGTAACAATTCTTGTGGAAGCTATTAACATAAGTAACAGCTGCAAGATAAGTCGAAATCAGAATCAAACTTGAAGAAACCTGGAAGAAGTAAAAACAGAAAGAAGTCAGCAATCAAAAAGGAAATCAGAAAAAGACTTGTGACACTTTACAGAAGGCAATAAGGATGCATACGGAAGCATGGACTCTCTTAGATGGAGGGAGCCGATTATATAATTCCAAAAGAAGAGCATGCATTCATGAATGAAGCAAAGAATTAGGAGGGAGCTAATCCTAAATAATATGATCCATTGAGGATTATGAAGTATCTATCCATGTTCCCATTGATGGTAGCAGCCATGAAAAACATCATGTGTTCAGTTTGACTTTAGAAGAAGTCTTCTTCGAAAAGAAGCCTTAAAGTATCCCTGGTTGTCCATCCACATCCATGATCCTAAGATGAAAGGAAGAAGTTGGAATCTTCAGGGCATGGAAACTATAGAAAACTCCATGGACCCAACAGCTAAAGAGAAACATGAGGAAGAACATGAAGATTCCAAGAAAGAAAGAAAAGCCAAAACAACCAGTCATTATATCGAGAATCAAAAGACTACCTGCTTGGTTTGAACCCACTAGAAGTAATCAAGCAGAAGAAATAGAAGTTGTGATGAAAAACATTGTATGGAAGACTTATGAATGGAAGCATTGCAAGATTTAGAACTAAAGGTTCTCCCAAATGGAGGGAGAAGACTATGATGATAGCTTGTTCCAGTAACCAGACATACCTCTACCTGAGCCATTATATCTTCTACAATATCCATGGGTTGGAGCTTACATCAGATGAATGTAAGGATTGTTCTCCTCAACAGAATAATTGAACAAGAAGCATATGTAGAGCAACCTCAAGGTTTTGAGGTATACCAGAAAGATATCCTTGTATGCAGATGGAAGAAAATCTTGTATGGATTCAAACAACTTAGTGCAGAGCCTCTCATGCACAATAGAAGCGTGGTGAAAACTTTCTATAACAAAGATAAATGTATTAGAATGGTTACTCAGAAGTCCAAGATGATGGATTGCTAATCCATGACAAACTCTCATGATGACAGAAGAAGTGCTACTTCGATATGTTCCAGTTTGAGCCTTGCCACGATGTCATGAGCTAGCAAGAAACAAAAGTGTTGAATCCAACCATGATATACTGTAATGATCAGAGCTATATGAAGCCTTCAGAGAAAACCAGTGTTCCAAACAGACCGAAGTACAAGCATTACATTCTCCGTGATGAAGTCCAGAAAAGAAAAGTGATTCTCTAATATATCTCCACAGATGAGCAGATAGCAGATATTTTGGTAAAGCCTCTGTCCAAGATGAAAAAGCTTGCATACTCAAGAAATCAAGTTGGAGCTCGTGGAGACAACTTCCTTATTGAAAAAGGAAGAGATTACTCCCAGGTTGGAAGGGAGCATTGATGTGTTATTGATTTATGGACAGTCATTTTTCAGTTCGAAAAATGGTCCAAGATGAACAGTTCCTTTCTAGTTCAGAAAGTGGTTTGAGATTTTTTACGGACAGGCATTTTTCAGTTCGGAAAATGGTCCAGATCGGACGGTCATTTTCGTAATGAAAATGGTTCGATAGATTGTTGATGTACCATAAACAGTGATTCCCCTTGTGGCTAGTGTGGGGGAATGGTCTAGGATAGTCTTTCTTCTTGGCAGTCACTCTCAGTAATGGTCAAGTAGAATGTTTCGCCTCGTTGGGCAATCATTCTTTCGAAGTTCACAGTTGTGAGCAGTTTCGAAGAATGGTCCATTTTGGAGGTTGGTGCAGGACAGTGATTTCCTTAGGAAATGGTCCAAACAGTCATTCCCTAGGGCAGACTCATTCTCTACAGGTTGCACTTTGTGTAGTGCCGGAGGAATGGCCCAGTTAGGTGAATGGTCCAGCTTCAGCAATCAGGGACAGGCATTCCCTAGGGCAGACTCATTCTCTCCACGTTGCACTTTGTTTAGTGCTGGAGGAATGGCCCAGTTAGGTGAATGGTCCAGGCTCATAAATCAGGGACAGTTATTCTTCTATGCTTGAGAAGAATAGTCCAGATAGCGCATGCCTGATGTTTTACTTTGCAAGGGCAGATGCTCTTCCAGATCTCACAGATGTGAGTGGAAGAATGGCCCAAATGACTCAGTTATATCATGATATTGTTTTCTGTGCAGGTTGATATCAGATGATATGATTGTTATGGAGATTGTATGTCTCTGGACAATAGATGTATGCTACTGTGGTGGATGTGTTCCACTGGTTGTGACTATGTGTCACTAATTAAGTCGTCGTGTGCTACTTGGTGTGGTAGTGCACCACTGGATTGTAGTTGTATACTACTATGGATAGACACAGTTGTGTTCTATTGAATGACATTGTTTTGATTGCCATGTAGACTATCAGTAGTGCTGAAAATGATTATCAGCTAGATGGATAGTCAGTATGCTTGTGGACAGACATTCTCCACACAGAGAATGATCCAGACAAAACAGATTATTGGTGGACAGGTATTCTCTCTGTGGAGAATGGTCTAGGTTGACAGTCTGTTGACATGTCATGGACTAGTATTTTCCTAAGGCACAGATTGTGGCCCGATTAGGAAAATGGTTCAGGACTAATATTTTCTGAGGCATATAGGTTGAGGCGGATCTCTATGGTACATATGACTCGATTAGAAAATAGTCCTAGATTGACATTCCTATAGGAATGGTCTCTGTAGTCCATGGCGTAGCTTTTAGCATCTGTTGGGATAGTCATTCTTCTAGGACGTATGTCCAGATTAGAAGAATGGTCCATGGAGTGAGTGACTTATTCAGCGTCATGCTTGATTACTCAGATAGCGTATGGCTTCAAGAGATGATGCAGTTGATGCTATCAGATGATAGTGATGATGGTGCTCGTGATCTAATCATGAGATAGTCTGTACGACTATGATGATGCTATCGATTGAATGGTATGTTTGTGCTCAAGACCATTGCCTTCAATACCTCCCTAGCTAGGAGGGAGTGTTGATATTATGGTAGTTGCGAGAGGTATTTACCTCCACATGTAACCCTGACGAAAATAGAATATTTCAGGAAGCAAGAAGAAACCCTAAAGCATTGAACATAACCCTAGAAGACAAGTCTGCTCAAAGAAATATTTAATATTAAGTATTTATCCTCCAGAATGAGAAGTCGGCCCAGACAGCTCAGGAAAAACAGTATAAATACAGGTAGCCAGATCTCATTTGGCACACAGCTCGAAATTGCAGCAGTGAAGAAGTGCGCACATCAGAAACTGGGAAATGCGCAAGTCTGGGGAGTAGCTACAATCTGTATTTCTTGGTTTAGGCTCAGACTTTCTGTTGGTTATGGTTTGGAATTTCTACCTTGTATGCTAGCTCTGGAGAGAGGTACGCCACATTGATTGGCTATTAGGCCTAGGGTTTGCTTCTGGAATCATTCTCTATCAAGGTTAAGGTGCTTGGGGGTGGCTTCAACCTATGGTTGGGTGACAATATTGCTATCTTGTCTATGGTTAAACGAGCACATCTATTACTTTCTAACACATTTCTCCCTAAAGGTTTGGAATCCTAGAGGGTCGTCAAATCCATGAAGGAATTGATTCAACTCAAGAGAGGTTGCATATTATTCGAGTCAAAAAAGTTCTAGCAATGGTGATCAAGCTAGACCTCTCCAAAGCACATGACATGATGAGATGGCCCTATCCGAGACTTATGTTAATTCATATTGGTTTCAACTTATCTCTAGTAAACTAGCTTATGGGATGTGTAACCTTAGTGTTTATGCATTTTTGGTCAATGGTTCAAACTCTAGTTTTTTCAAAAACTCCAGAGGGTTAAGACAACACTATCCCTTGTCTCCATATTTATTTATGTTTGTTGTTGAGGGATTGAGCAGGTCCTGTTACCGCCCAGGTTAGCGGTCCCGTCAAGGTCCATCAAGGTGCTAAGGTGGTACCATACAAGACAAGTGCCCACTATCACCTCGACACAAGTTCCCACTCTTTAATCCCAACTCCTACACAAAGGACTATGGGAGGTTTCCCTATCACAACACGAAAACACTTCACCTACTATTAGTAGACTCATGCCTTATCCAATTGAGCTATGGTGAAGGTAGGAGTTAATTGTTTGCTTGCTGATGTGGAATGATAAATGAACAACAAAAATAATGAAGACTAACAGATGAAAACCACTCAAACTCGAAATATGGTCTAGTAAATAAGTGCAAGATGAGTGATTAAATACCCTTACCAATTTTGAGATGAATTCCTTGGTTTACCTCTTGGAAAGTGGTTGTAGATGGACGACTTCCTTGTTGTCTTAGCAGCCCCTTAGAGTGAGGTTATTAACAGATATGATGCAGGCGTGGTTGTGATATACTGCAGATCTACAAAATTCCTCACAAATGAAATATAAAATTAAATTGCAAAAAACCAAACGGTAAAATATCCTTGGGTAGAAAAGGATCTAGAGGCAAAATCCCAAGGATACACTAGCTATGTAAGATAAAAATTCAAAGGCAAGCTAGCAATTTTTTTGTTTTTGGTTTTTTGTAGTTTATGATTTTTTATTTTTTATTTTTTAAAACCAAAAAGTAAAAGAGATTGATTGGATTTTTTTTTTAAATTGGTTTAAGTAGTGAGGCTTACCTTAGGCCTTACCTTTACTTCCTGAGTGTTGGTTGAGATCACAACCCCCTCTAAGTCGGTCATAGACTTTGGACTAGGAATTGGGTTTGGAGTTGATGGATTATCGCCCCCTAACTAGTCTCGAATAGTTGTACTTTCGGATCTTGCAAAGAAAGCTTTTTTAGTGGGATGCTCTCCAACCATTAGATCAACATGAATGTGAAATTAGATCTCCTCCTTATTGAAGATACCCTCAATAAGGGTTTGTCCAACAGTTGGATTTGAACGACTTGACACCATCAAAGGAGTAGATGAGACGGAAGCCTAGACATCTCCTTCCACGTGACTATGTTGCCCCTCGATAGATTGATCCAATAGCCTTGCAAATGATACAAAACACGATGTCTATGTAGATTTTTGAGGAACTATGAGGGTTGCCCAACAGGAACTTAGAGCCTGTTGGGCTCTAAGTTTGGTTATGCAAATCTGTCCTTTGCTACGTTTTAGGACAGCAAACAGGTTTGTATACTTCTGCCAAGAATTCTGCCCCCAACTGATGGTTATATGCTCTTTTAAGGTGCCCTTGCAAGTAGTTTTAGTAACCAAGTGTTAGTACATGCAAACCTCAAAACATATAGCACTCCTCTAGGATCTTTACAAGCTCCTACTGTTGATTTTAACACTAAGCATACATGAAAAATGAACACAAGTATTTTCGGTCAACATGACCGTGGATTAAACCCCCCCATGGAAAACCAGTTTAGAATGAAAGTGTATATAAGTGATGTCTAAAGCATGAAATACAACAAGTAAACAAATACAATGGAACCTGTACAAGAAGCAAGCTCCTCTCAAGCCTTGCTAAGGGTTCCAAGAAGATATGCTCCCAAGTGAAGTGCGCCCTCTTCCTTTGTTGCCAATCTCACTGAAACAATGCGCCCTTGATCCTCCTTTGCCCAACTGAGAATCCCTTGCACACAAACAAGTTGTTGCGTGCCTCCTCAATGATGAACCTGTCATATCTGAAGTAGCACAAGAACTGCTAGTGCCTGCTAAGTATGCACCCTCCTCCTAGAGTGTGCCCTCCTCAAAGCAAGAACAACCACCACAAATAAAAGAGGGCCTAAGCCTCCATGAGTCCTCCATGAAAGGAGGCGCCCAAGCTTCCCTCAGCCATAACCTCCATCCTCATCTCAATGCTCTCTCTCAAACTCTCCAAGTGAACAAATGAGTGAATGAGCCTCCTTTGGCCCTATGTGCCCCTCTTGAACCCCATCCATAAGGAAACCTAAAGATGGACGACCTAGATCATTCCAAGCTCCATCTAATAAATGGGTGAGATCATCCCAAAATAATCTCACTTAGAAACCTACTTTGGGTTAAGTTTCCTAAGTTCACTTTATGTCCCTTCATTCACCCACTTAGTGAATAAAATGTCACTTTTGCCTTAAGTGACAAAATTCCAACATTTTGACTTAAGTGAAGTCAAAGTGGAATTAGACATAAAATACAAGGTACATAGTCCCAATGTATTTCCCTCTTGTGGTTAGAGACCCAAAACTACAAGGGGACCACTTCCCAAGATACACCAAAACTCAACAATATATCCTATGAAGTACTTTTACCTTTAGCCAAGAAGAAAGAGCATAGAAGAATCAACCCATAAAATGCACTAGAAACTAAAATTTCTTATTAGATGGCATAAATGATCTCACAATTCGACAACAACCTAAATGGGAGGAGGGTCTAGCCTTTTATAATTTTCCTTATAACGACTAGTTTCCCTCTCCCATTTAAAAAATATTTTCTTGACTTGTCATCCACAACCCAAAGACTAAGTCACTCCTCACAATAAGAATTTTTACAATGAAAAACATTTTTTCAGTAAAAATCCCAAATGATGGGTTCGATTTGGCTCATGAGGCTCAACGTTCATCTTGAGGAAGCCCAACATTCCACCTTTTCTCGACTTTTGACCATGATTTGATCCTTTGGAGCTCCAACATATATCTCTCCTTGATCAAACGACTAGTAGATGGGGGCGGCCCACTTGAATTGAGGGCTGATTGGTTATTGATTGTTGTGCCAATTAATCATTTGTTGCAGCAACTATCTTTACTCATTATTTGACCCCACGATTTTACCAAACGACCGCCTTAGATTGCTCACGGCTTGGAGAGGCTTCACGGCTGGCTTTTGAGTGGGGATCGATTTAATTAATTGGCCCATCATATCACCTTTAAATTGACTCACCGTCCATTTTTATTGTTCACGGCTAGAACAGAGAGAGTTGATTTACTTTATTTATTATTGATTCGCTTGGTTTGACCACACGGTTGGTTGAAAAAGGTGTTTTAAATGATTGGGGGGCGATTTATTAATTGAGGCCACGATTTGGTTTGGCATGATCCCTTTAGCTCACCCACGGCTTCACTTGTTCAACAGTTCACTTGGATGCTATAGCAAGGAATAATAGAAGCTCTCTTTTAATTGGTGGCTTCTTCATATGTATAGCTGATCCCTTTTAGAGCCCACGACTCTTTCCTTTTTACCCACGGACTTGGAGAAATACCCATGTTTACTTCTTTTGGACCTCAACATCCCTCCTTGACCCTACACCCACTTTAAAACAAGTTTGCCCACTTTTTAATGATGCCATAATATAATATTTGCCCCTTTTTAAAGTCGATTATGAACTTAGAATTAAAAAAGGGCCCAGGGGACTTTTTATTCACTTGGTACATTAGAACAAAATATAAAAAGGGGATGGCCCCTTCTAATATAACCTTTAATCATGCTTTTTAAACCCTTCCCCTTTTTGCTTAGCTTGAATTTTGTTGAGTCCCCGTAAAATTTTCCAAACTGAAGGATTCTAGCACATGGGTTTTGTTTGGAACAAGCTTTGTTTGACCCTTGATGTTGGATTTTTCTTTGCATGCCGTGAAACGACCCTCTTTTTCCATGTTTTCTCATAAATATATCTACATGACCCTTCAACAACTAATTTTTGCTTATAACCCAACTGTTTTCCAAAATTTCAAAGTGGCATGTCAAGTACACATGATTACAATCAATTTGAGCCACTGTTGTATATTTGGTCTCAAGATCCTGTGCATTGAGATTCATGACTGTCTCGAGAAACATGAGATGTTGCGAATTGTGAGATTGCCATGTTGAGAACTGTAAATGAATAATACACTAAGGCCAAGAAGAATGCATACAGACTCTAGACACATGACCATGTGGGAAATGACATAGGTGCACAAGACCATGGGTTCGACTAGCCCTACATAGTGCACTCACCCTTACAATATAAACCAATGGCTCCATAAACCATGTGTCCTAATAGATCCACCTAAAGACCTCCAATCCTATCCAGGACAAAAGGCAATGAGAGTGGAGACTAGAAGAATCGAGCATGGTCGACCATCAAGGCCTAGGAGTCCATATACACAACCATCCACATGGCCTACAAGGCTTTTGACTTGCATCTTCCTGGGCTTACAATTTTGTAGCCAATAAAAACATAGGGTACCTCCCAGGAAGTAACAAGTCCATCTTATAAGCAAAAGGAATAAGAGAAATTCAAGGTACTAGTCTGGTAGGAAATGAAGCTCTTACACATCTCTTATTTGTAGGCAATGTACTTTTATTCTATTGTGATTCAATTGAGGAGGGAACACAATACAAGGAGATACTTCAACTATATAAAAAGGCATCATGTATGGAAATTAATATTGACAAATCTATAGTGATTTTAAATAATCTAGAGGTGGATGTGGTACACTCATTGAGGACTTACTTTCCTTTCAAGGATGATGAATTATGGGAAGGAATTAAGTATTTGGGTTTTAAATTGAAACCTAATGGATATGATATGAAAGATTAGGAGTGGCTTCTTTCAAAAATAGAGAAAAAAAAATCCTTTTGCTGTAATAGATGGTTGTCTAGGGGAAAATAGTCCATTTGGTCTTAGTGAAATATGTTCTAGAGGCCATTCCAATTTATTGGCACTCGTTGGTTTTATATACCTAAAGATATTTTGCAGAAGATTGAAACAATCTGCTACAATTTTCTTTGGAAAGGAAGTTCGGACAAAGGCGACGCCCATTTAGCAAGTTGGAATATCATAGCAATGCCCAAGGTAAAAGGAGGATGGGGACTCAAGAACATTCATCTATCTACAATGCCCAAGGCAAAAGGAGAATGGGGACTCAAGAACATTCATCTATATGGGCTCTCTCTTGCAGCAAAAACTCTTTGGAATTTAATCAATGATAACTAAAGAGAGTTTATGGCAAAAGATTATAATATAGAAGTATATTGTTACAAGGATGATTCTAAATTGGATTGGATGAGATAGGAAAAGCATTAAAAATGTTTCCAACCACTAGAAAGCACTGACCATAGCTTTCCCTCTTATTGGTAATTATTTGGCTTGGCAAGTTGGAAATGGCACTCAAGTTAGGGCAAGAGCTAACTCCATCTCAAGATGTGGAAACGGCATACTTTTCCAACATATCTAATTCATATATTACAAGAAAGAGGCAAATGTACCCTGAATTTGTTAGGGAACCCTAATAGTACAACAATATGGCACCAACAACGGTTAACAACCCAGGATCTAAGACTTGAAGGTTTGCATACTTGCCTCTGGAATGATTTTGTGACTGAACTGGGGAGAGGCCATATTAGATTGAAAGAGGTGCCAAATATCCTAGTTTGGGCAAAAATAGGTGGTCAATACATTCCTAAGCTTGGCTATTAGGTTTCGCAAGGTTGTGCTCCATCTAAAATATGGAAAGTGAAGACTCCCATGAAAATAAAACTTTTCATGTGGTTGGCATTGACTAAGAAGGTCCAACGATAGATAAGATAAGATAATTTTATTAATGTCCAACGAATGACCACAAAAGTAGGTCAATGGGACTAAAGACTACAACAAGTATGAGTAGAATGATGACGTGCAAGCGCAACTCCTAGATAATGTCGAAAATAACATAAAGAAAGAAATCTAAAGTAGTGCAACCTCAAAATGTACAAAACCCTGACAAAAGTACAGTGATCCAAAATACAAGTATGTCTAACTCAAAAGTTTGTCGAGAGAGAGAGGTCTGACGATGAGGTTGTCAAGGTCTCTCAAGTCTGATGGTTGAGGGTGAGGGGGGTGAACTGGGCACTGGCTCGCTATCAGAGTCCACTGGCTGATTGTCAAAGTCCTCAGGAACTATCAGCGGATCTAACTGTATGATCCTGGGGTGATGTAGGAGCGAGGGATACTGCTAGCATTCAAGGCTGAAAGACAAAAACTCTTGATAGATCTCTAGCAGCTCATCTGAATCTGAGAAGTAGTCTGACAAACGAGAGGCACCCTACTCTGGATTCGTCTACAACTAATCTCTCTAATCTCCGAGGATGTATGGACTAATGTACAGTTCAACACCTCTGAACCGGTCTTGATGATAACGATGGGCCCATCCATGCACGCTCAATTAGGGGCCCATCCATACACGCTCAGGGGTGAGGTCCTTCAGATCCAAAATATCATGAAGGAAATAGTTGCCTATTTGTAGGGGGTCTGATGGGGCCTCAAAGGGGGGAGCCCACGCACCCTAAGATTAAACTCTCGGGTTTGGCTAAGGCGTTCCTCATTCAATTTTGCTTATACCATCCCTTCGACCACGATGAGCGGTGGAGGTTGTTCCCTTTTCCAAACTACATCAACCCAAGAATTGAGTGTTTTCTGCTACATTTCCACCTAAAAAGGGCCTGCTGTGATCTCATCTCTTCTTGCAGATTTTTTCTATTCGAGATCTCTGTTTGGAGCACAAGGGAGTCCACACTTGAGTTTTGTAAATGGATATTTTTCTATCTTTTCATTTCGAAAACCAATTGTTTGAGGTCAATTACTTTTGAATGGAGTTGTTTATTTTCATTCTCGAGAGATTTCATCATCCGCAACAAATTTTTTACCTGAGATGTCCAATAGGAAAAGTCACGCTCCATGGCGATATCCATGGGGCTATATTGATTCATCCCTCGTTGTTGTTACAATTGGTAATCCATTCTTGTGTCTCGACTATAAATCTGTCCTCAAACGACGAAGACGATGTGGAGTCATTGAAATGATAACCCCTATTGCTCGTGATCCACAAATGTTGTTCGCGGGTAACTAGCATGCAGGCAAAAGGGTTCACCACGTTTAGCCTCCCTGTTCGATGACAACCTGCTCAACCTTGCTTGAAACAGGTAATCTGCTCGCGGGAAAGCATTATGAGGTAACCCGCTCACAGACTGTGGAGGATGCACGACAGTGCTCGCGAGTGTATGCAAACCAAAGCTCCTGCACCTACTCGTGGATGGTGCTCCTACTCAAACCTTGCTCGATCCTGCTCCTGATCAAACCCTGCTCGCAAACGAAGGTGTTCAAACCTTGCTCGCAGATGGTGGTCCTGCTCAAACTTTGATCGATCCTGCTCCTGCTCGTGGACGAAGGTGCTCAAACCCTGCTCATGGACGGAGGTGCTCAAACCCTGCTCACGGAAGAGGTGCACTTCACGGACAGTGGCGGATGGATGCTCCTACTCCTGCTTCAACTGCTCGACGATATGATAATATTTGTATTAAAATTCAATTATTAAAATTAAATAAATGGTTTCAATCAACTTCTAACCATGAAAATTAACCTACATTCACTATTTTCAACCATAAAGACACAGAAATTTAGCGAGGCAATAACTCATCCATAAATTCTCAAAAAACAAGGAAATATTATACCCAGATTAAGTTGATCATAGACAACTTGAAGCAATAGAAGTGCAATCCTTTTTATTCAGCATTTGAATTCCAAAAAATAAGCTTTAAGCTCCCCAAAGTAAACAACAATAGTGGTAGTCTAGTGTGTCTCCACAAACTTTCAACAACCATTACAATAGGAGGAGCTCATCTTATATAGATGAAGCAATGTTTTATTAGAACCAAACCGGAATCGATAAAATTGATCGATCCGACCAGGTCACTAGCAAAACCAGGTCAAATCGATGATTCAAACCGTTCATGATCGATTCTGTACGGAAATCCCCCTATTGAGTCTACTCGTGTTGAGGATGTAGATGATGACTCTGAGTCTGAATCTGAGTCCGAGTCTGAGTCCTCTGAGGTCTGAGTTTCAATATGCAGATTCAGATTATTAGATTCTGTAGTCTCTAACCTAGACTCTAGAGTTATTTTTTGACTTTATAGGCCATTTAGAGCCTTTTTGATGATGTATTTTGATTTAGATATTCATATGACTATGGAGTGCACTTACTCTTAGTGTTATTTTAGTTTTATACACTGCTACTTGTTACATATATATGAGAAACTTTGCAAATTTGTGTCTAATGGTTTGAACTTTGGATTCACATGGATGCACATGAATATGTATTTTTTTTTCAAAATTTGAATATTTTATATATTTTTTAGTAATCAGTTTTTTGACAATTCCAGTTCAGTTCCAATTTTTTTGTCAACCAGTTCGACGACCGATCCAATTCTGGTAACTTTGAGATGAAGAGCTTAAAACCTCTTTCAATAAAATAATAATATCCATGCTAAAACCCCGGATCTATTCTAAGAATGCATAAACAAGTAATATTAATCTAACTAACTCCATGAACAAGTCAAAGAAAGAATAAAATATGAGTAGCAATGCCACATGTACAAATCTCCATCTAGGTGAGCCCAAGGAAGTGGGACTAATCCTCCAAACATGTGAGAAATAACCACAAAAGCTCCAACGTTCTTCTTATTTTTCTCCAAGGAAGTCGATCTATGGAAAGATGTGCTAAAACAATCCTCATGTGGCACATGTGGGCCTCCAAGGCATCCATTGGTGTAGAAAAAGTCTACATAAAGCAAGTCAACCTCCAAGATAAGAGAGAAATATAATGCCAAGTGCATATCCAAGCTAAAGATAACCTCCAAAGCCAAGTCGACCCCATAAACAATTCAATGGCACAGTCTGTAATCTAACAAACCTCCTCAAAATGTGCCAACGGCTAAATCCAAGGGGGAAGGGGTCATAACCACACAAGTACAAGTGCAAAAGTTGTTATGAATGAAACCATATGCCAAGAAGAGGGAGTGACCATGTCCACTAGCAATAAAATAGTCATAAAAATTGGTAAGTGCCTCAACTTGTGGGCAAGAAGGGAGCACTCCACCTAATAACCACCTCGATCATCATAAGAAACCATAGGAAGTGTGAAATACCACACTAGGAACAAGGGCACTAATGTAAGAGGCCTCAATCCAATAAAGTGATGTGAAAATAACCATTAAATCCACACATTCACCCTCGAACTGTGTGCACACGAGAAGCGCTCCTCTAAAAACCATAGTACTCATGATAATCAAGTGAATAAAGTGCATATACACATCAAATAGCCCAGGGTGCTCACACATGAGGCCTAAACCCACATCAAACATAAGAGTAATGCATATGAAAATAGTGATGATCATTATACAAGAGAAAGGGGACAATGTGATATGCACCCTCCTAACCAACGAATAATAAAACCATCATCACAATGTTGAATCCAAAAGAAATGAACATAACATCAATACACAAGGACATGAACCAATCACTTTGTACAATACACTTTTCTTGAAACGTCATAGCACCCAACAGTTGAGCAATGGTCAATTCAGGAGAACCATAAGGGTAATGATAAGGAAAAGTGTGTGCTTCCATAATATGTCTGTGGATAACATCAATCAACTATCTGGAACACCTGTAAGTATCTGCCACATATAGCAAAGTGCTCAGAATCATGCTCATGCATCATACTGGGTAACACCTCGGAATGCTTCAGAAAAGACGAAAGGAAGGGCCCAGTAGTATTTGTTTGCTACGCAGGCAGGAGCTGAGACTACTCAGCACTTATTTATTGATTGTATTTACCCTAGGCAGGTGTGGAAAGATTTTGGGATATGAATTTGGCATTCCTAACCTCTGGAAAGAAAGTTGTATTGAAGAATGTTTGAAGGTCTTCTTTGACAGAAGGGAGAAAATTTTTAGGACAGTTCCATTCCTAGCTCTGTGGGGATTATGGATACCAAGCAATTCGGTGATATTTGAAGATAGGCATCTTGTCTCCTTCCAGATTCTAGCACAGATTTGTGCTATATTCCAATTCCAACATTATAAGCCTAGAAACAATCTCAAGACTTTCAGGCAAGTGGGACAGGTGAGGATAAATAAGACCATCCCATGGGGGTTCTTCAATGGGAGTGTCAAGGACCAGAGTCTCAATGCAGCTGTGGAGGAGTTCTTAAACTTTCTGAAACTCACTTCTACAGGTTCAAAACCGATTTGGTGAAAGGGTCCAATAACCTTGGCGAGTTCATGGGAATGAAGCATCTACTTAAACTGGCCCTGGGGCCTGGATAAGTTGCAGTACAAACTTCAGGTATATGGTGGCCCTGGGGCCTGGATAAGTTGCAGTACAAACTTCAGGTATATATGGTGATTCTCTGTTGGTTATCAACTGGATGAAGAAACTTCTCCAGGTACATAATATGAGTTTACGTCCACTCACAGAACAACTCCAGGCGAATTCCAGGTTCATTCAATTAGATTTCCTACACTAACGTTTACAGAGAATAAACATGCTTGCTGATGCTTTGTCAAAAGCAAGTCTTCTCTTACCAGAGGGGCATTTTCATATTGAGGATGTGTCAGATGGCACTGTTAGGTCTGCAAGTCAAGAAAATATGTTGTTTAAAGTTGTTTGATTTAGATCTATGGGATCGTAGACACATTTTTGGGTCTGTAATATGTCATAGTATGGAATTTTTTATAACTTCTTAGGAGGATAGTTAAACTTTTGGGTACTACTCTGAAGAATATTTTAACAGGGAATACTCTGTTGAACAGTATCATTTTGAATATCTTTGAAAAATCTGTCTAGCCTCAGACGGACAGACTCAATTTATGTACTGTGCCAGGTGTACATAAAGAGTGTGTTTTTTGTTCTATGCTGGAATAAAAGATACGACTTTTTCTTGGGAAAAAAAAAGATCCCACTAAAAAAAATAAAAAAAGAATGCATAGCTCATTAAAATGCAATACAAGACGTCCCCGGGGTGTAGGGCAGTTGGTGATGGAGTGTACTGTTAAGGCATTCCGTTATGTGAAGTCACCGGTTTGAAACACCGGCTTCCCTTGTGTGTCATGTATGGGGCATCGTGGGCACACCTGGAGGTTATAGTGGTAGCAGTCAGATAACTCTACCCCATGTGGTAGCGAATACATACCTGACTAGTTGCTAATTCCACTAGTCACAAAAAAAAATGCAATACAAGACTAGTTTTGCTATGGAGCCAAACTTGCTCCAAAAACCAAGACTAGTTTTGCTATGGAGCCAAACTTGCTCCAAAAACCATGTATGCAGCTAGTTTTTATATGCAGCTGTTCATTCTGTAATGTACATTTAGTTTTGGATATGTATTCAGAAGCTAACAAGTAAAATGCGTGAGTGCATGAAAGGATCCTAGTAATATATGTTACAGACTGCAGAACAAAGTTCGTCTAAGTCAAACATCTTCCTTGAAGAGAAAAAATAATGAAATAAATAAAAATTAGTTCCTCCTTTTGTTGTTAAGTATCTTCTTTCCACAAGGTGGCTAAAAATACATCTATAGTATACACTAATGTGATTCTTTTATATGTTAGCAGGTGTACTCCAATGCAAGACACATCATTTCTAAATCTTTATAATAGTCGAGCAAAATCTAAAAACAACATCCAGCTGAGATTTACATATATCTGGGTTAAAAGAATATTTTAGATTGCCACAATGACTGCGTCTGCAGCAACCATGTCAAAATACTTAAAAGGTTTTAGTGAAACATGACAATATTCCACACACACAATTGCACAATAACAGGCAATGCTAAAACAAGAATCGCAAGTACCCTTGAAGGTGTTTTAGACTCACAATAACAACTAATCTAATTGATTCTTACAACTAACTTGAAAATTAAATCAATGAAAATTCTTAATAAATGATACAGTAAATAAATGCCTTCTTATTCTACGGTACCATAGAAGCTGGGTGCAAATCTGGCAGAATTAACAGCCATTGAGTCAGGCTGTGGCTTCCTTCTCCGCTCATTGTGGCCAGCAAGACGTCTTCGACAGCTACGTTTTCCATCATCAAATTCCGACAAAACGTGAAACCTACAAACAGGTCAAGGCATGTAGAAAAGAGAAGCTTAATCAAATGATAATGCACTAAAGATCATGCCACTGCCTTATAAACCATTGTCTTTTGCTAAATCAGAAAATACAGATTTTTTGATGTGTGTAAATGCATATATACATTGATGGACAGGAACGAAAAAGTGTTGAACTCCACAAAAGATCTTTTACACCTACTGTATGGTATATAAACTTTATTCAATTTACTTCTGGTCACTGTGCCTGAAATAAAATCCAAGTATTTGACCTATAAAAAAGAAAAATCTAAAACAGAGGAAATTTATGAACATTCCCTAAAAAGATGTATAAATTTATTTCCTGCAAATATAGCAGAAATCTTACACTTTCATAAAAAAATAGAACAACCATTGTCATCAAAAAAATCACAAGATAGGACACACAACCAAGCACAACATTGAAAAGGGGTTTGCCCCCCTTTGCATTGACACTTGAGACCAACATAAGGAAATTACAAAAAGAGTCCGACTGCATCAGAAAGGCAATGCTTGTAAAACTGTATAAATAAATAATGTGCTAAAGGAGAATATAAAAATAGAAACTATAGCTTTGAATCAGGAGCTTTGCGCTGAAAATTTTGAATTCTTTTCATTTTATTGATTTCAGAAAATAGGGCAAGTGAATAACAATATTACAAGAATGAGCAGCTGTGCCTTTTAATAAAGATAAAAAACAGAATTAAGATAAACTCTCTGAGAAAATTAGTCTGCAGAGAACAGTCTCTTCAACTTGTAATGAGGATGAAGCTGAAAAATTAATCGCCACCACTGTTGCTTTGGGCTCAAATATAATCAGGTAGATCTTGAGAAGCAATGCTCCTCATTGCAATGGAACAAGATTTTGCGAAGCGATTAAAGATGGCCCATATAGCACGCACAGAACAACTCTTAACAGCTGCGAAGTCCAATGTGCTTGGGAAAATCATAACAACTAGTCTAAGAACATCATCGCAGACTGGTTTTCGGCATTTTACAGTCCAGAAAACCAAAAGACTTGTATAGAGGCTAAAAGATATGAAAAAGGTGTCAGCAGATTAATATAGGCAAATATCCAAAGGCACAAGCTAAAGGCAAACTATATCATGCCTCTTTTGGTTGCTTGAGCGGCCAGTGCAGACCTCCCAAGCGACAGTGAGAAAACGGCTGTCTGTAAAGCATGGAGTTAGGTTTGGGGCCTGAACTTCCCTGTTCAAAATCAAAAAATTCTACACCACCGAAGGCTTAGTGCGTGTAATAGTATAAATTTATAATATATCAGCAGCACATTATAGTTTATTGGCACATGATTGTTTATTATCCCTGTTTCGTGTAAGAAGAATTTATATCAAAAAGAAGTTCAAGGAAAACCAACAAAAAATTGCATTAGAGAAAGAACCGCCCAGTGTCCCAACCTGCTGCACTGTTGGCAAAAACGTTGTTCAAGACCAGCCACCATGACCTTGGCAGACTTGGAATGAATCTCGCAAACTTTGTGCCTGCGATGGTAGTCTTTTGAACTCGTAAGATCTGTGTTGCAACCTTCAACTTGACAACGTGCAGATTGCGTGTGGGGTTTTTTCGCACGAGTAGCCAGGGGACCAGGGAAAACTGCTATAGGTGTTGTTCTAATTTGACCCCCTCCAGAGATATCTTCAAAATAAGTCCGTTTTCCCAGCTTCAAACCTATATGAGATTCTCCAGAGCATGCAGAAACTGGGATTGCTAGTGCAGAACTGTTTTTATCCGTGTTTTCGATATCCTTGGCCTCAACATGACCAGTCCTAGCCTTGAATTTAGAATCTTTAGAACACCTCTGTGGCTCTTGATGTTCATTGGTGCCACAGCAATGCTTACTGCCATTAAGCTCCGCATTCCCCCTCTTTTGAGAGGACTTTCCTCTTTCTTGATCATCTGTTCTAGATCCTACTTGGCTTTTCAAGTCCAAGAAATTAACATTCCTGTCCTCCACATCACTGGATTCCATGGACCCCATCTTGATTTTACAGAGATCTGGCTCGACCTTGAGAGAGCAATCCACAGAAACCGAGCTTCTTGAAGATGACCCATACCCAAAAGTGGATCCAGAACCACAGCCAGGAGAATACACAGACCCATTGTGAACTGAACCGTCATCCATCAGTGTATCTCCACCACCTCCTGTTTCGTTTTCCCATTGAGCCCTCTTGTCAACGTCAGTTCCTCTATTAGGAAATAGCATTATATTCTCCCAGTCCCATGGGGAGGAAGACGCCTTCATGTCCCAGTCCATGAGTACGCTGTTCCCTGAAAGGATTGCTTTTACAGTCCAAGCGAACCCATTACCAGAAACGGTAAGGACCACTCTACACAATCCTCGGCCCTCAAAACTAAACCTGGTGCCTAAAATTCTCCGCTGTGATCATCATCTTCACTAATCCCGTCGATTCCATGGATTCCAGGCGTGAAAAAGAGAGTGTTGTCAATTCCCTTGTAGATGAAGTACCTGCTTATATATACAACCACATGTACAGACGAGCCAGGAAAGCTAAGGAAAGAGTGCTCCAGTACGAGGGCTGCTTCTTTGTTCAACTTACGTGCCCAAAGAAAAATAGAAACGACACTCCCAGGCCCATTAAGGAGACCAATGATAAGGAACAAATGCAATGCAAAGTTTAAGGGTACTGTTTCCAACAAATGAAGCCATGGACGTCCAGCATCAGGTACAGACGTAATTACAGAAAGAGATACACAGGCTTCCAACTTACTATATGCAACAAAAAGAGCAGAAAAAGAAAGTAACTCTCCATAAGACGAGCCCCCCCCCCTATAAACCATGAGACAAAGTACTCAACTACTTATGACATATAAGCACACAGAATCAGCCACCGACAAATGCATTTACATACAGATTACCTGGTCTGGCATGGTATGCCTTCATTAAGCTAAGATGGAAGTTATATCTTTCTCAACGTTTTTGCTGGTTTTGCCCGGTGGACATTGAGCTTTCTCGTTGCAAAACAAAAACGAAATGACAAAGTGGGTCTTGCTCTGCATACTACAACAACAACAGACACAGAGACCGTAAATCCTTCCATCCCAATTTAAAATAGATACCTACATAGATCCTACATAGATTCATCTTTCCTATTGGACTCCAAACCACCGAAAACATGTGAGCAATCGAACGCAGTAAAACGTACTTGAAATTATATTATATTAGCCACCTTATCCTGCCCAGTACAGAAATATCCAAGTCTCAGCTCCGGAAGCGTAAGAGATTGGATAAATTTGTTTAAAAATGGAGATGGTCAAAGCAAAATGCTTCGGCCTCGTATCTCTATGATCGGACATATAATAATTATTTAAGTTCGGCAACGTCTATGGCCCAAAATCTTATCGCATTTATGTCTCTCACTTATGGTCGTCCCACCACACGCTTGTGCTGTGCGGCATGTACAGCGCCTTTCTCAAAACCACGAAGAAGCCTGTTTTCCGCTGACTCATCGGTTCCCACACCCTATGAAACAGTAGATTTGTACATGAGCCCTGTACAAATTTCCGATAACGTAATGGGCAGTGACGGGCCATTGATGAATGCAGCTCATGTTTTCCCTCCACCATTGCCTTTCGCCTGTACCCTTCCAATCCCAGTATGGAGATGTGCTCTGCTTGTCAGTGTCGGCAGAGTCTCAACCGTGTCTCTTCAAGTACTTCCATTACTCCAATGGTTTTCAATCATCCTCCATTGACAGTGGAGAAACAAACGCCTGTTTGCTTGGGTTATTCATGCTTAACAATTTCTACTGTGTTAACTACTTTTATACAACTCAAAAAGTATGACTTTCGGCACCGGGCATGGCCTCCACAACGGGCCCTCTTTCAACCCTTATTGGATCGGAGGGGGGGAACATGATCTATCAAAGATTAAGAGTTCCAACACTGTGATTCCACTCAAACATGGATTTTCTTTGTAAACAACTATGATTGGTTGTCCATATCTTTTCCATACGCTAATTATCTAATAAAAGGATTTTCTCTCCATCCATTCATAAATTTGGTGAAAATTTATGACAGGGTTAGAATTTTAGATAATAAGGATCCTCTTTTTTTATTACAAATTTCCAAAAATTTGAGAAATGATTAGATTTCATTAAGATTTAAATTTTGTATATGGTATATAGAAGTTTTTAAGAATTTTGTGTAATTTTAATTAATAAATTTGATCAAAATGATGAGAATCATGGAGAACTCTCACAGTCCAAGCTTGAGAGAGGTTTGTTATAAAATTCACTTTGCTATATTGTACAAGCTTGAGAGAGGTTTGTTAGAATATTCATTTTGCTATATTATTAAAGTCGGAGAGAGGTTTGCTATAATATTAGGTTTGAGCGAGGTTTGCTACAGTATTAGAAGATTGTGAGTTTCTCACTATGATTAAAATTTTCTAATGGAATATGAAATAATGAGAATTTAACATATAGTTTATATTGGTATTTCTAAAAAGTTTGTTATGTCCAACTCAAACTTAAACATGAATACTTAATAAATTCATCATAACATTTAAGTGATAAAATAGTTTGAAGTGGATATTGTGATAGAGATCCAATGTAAGGAATCGTTTATAGTAAAAGATTTAATAATTTGAACATGGAACAAAGTTCTTTTTACTTTGTCAATGATTTTAGTGATATATTTTATAAGTGGTTTTTGACTTATAATTGTAATTTATGTGATGTTGCAAACTACTCCACTACAATAGTATCATTCCACATTAATATTATTATTTTTTTTCATTGTTTAAAACGAGCATATCCTTTAATGAGCCAATGGGAATTTTCGAAGTGTATCAGAGGATGGACACGTGGGATAAGGCAAGAAGGAACATGTATTATCTCCACTATAGAGTTGTGATTAAAGTAGGAGCTTGTGATCCAGTCAATGGGCATTTTTTAGCATAGATCTCATTCTTGACCACTAAAGATAGCCTCAAACTCAAATGACACAAATGAAGTGTAAACGTGAATGTCATTGGTGGAAAGAGAGGTGGGAGTAAGAAGTTGAGAATGAAGATCTCTCCCTCAACCCACTTTGGTGGCTTYTGACTCAATATGTACAAAAATATAAACAACCACCCACCCAACATATTGGGTTAGGTTGGGTTATTTATGTGACAATTAAATGATTTCTTTTGGTAAAATTCCTTCCATGTGAACACCGAAACCATTGTAATAATTTGCATGACCTTCCAATGCAAATCTTGGTCCAATGAAAATGAAATGTTATTTAATTAATCCATATTCATTACTTAAAATGGGATTTTTTTATTGTTGCTAGTGGAACTACAATTCTTTCAATCGCCTAAATATGTTGCACTACATTTCTTTAAATTCCATAAATAAAAATTCATTAATTATAAAACACTTGTAAGTCCATTTTGGGTCGAACCGAAAATCCTGGAGTGGTGAGAGCTTCCTTGTGGAGGACAAGTATTGGAAATCATCTGAT
>JASDQU010099976.1:287835-314244 GCA_032191745.1 Picea mariana | reverse complement strand
TATCTCAACCTTGGGTTTTGTATTGAGAATTGTATCTATAATGTGTTGAGTCTTAGATCTGTTTCCAAGACTGTGATCAAACCAGTTGTGAAATGTAGTTATTGAGCTTCCGCTCATTTGATATCCGACTATTGTATACTTGTCTTTGATATTTGAGTAATGAATATATGAGAAATTTCATTTGGCACCTAAAATTTGTTTAATTATGTGTGAATGCTGTAACACCCATCCAGGATGTTAAACAATTAATCTTTCATTAAATACATACACAATAACAACTTTGTTTTAACATAATTTCATTGAATTTCATTTACACAATTTTTCTACATTTTTTCAATGATAAATCTAGATAACATGATGAAACAAGTAATATGTTAACTCTATGATTTATAAATTAAAACAATAGTATATAAGAAATATCAATAACCAAATACCACCAAAAAATACCTCCTCCTTAGCTTGTTGAAGCTCATTGGTTGTAATGTAGTCCTGGGCGCTTCCAAGCATTCTTTTCCCACTTGCCCAGAGTGAAACAACGAAATCCTCCTAGCCAACTAGGAGCCTAGCCGACTTCCTAGCTCCAAGAAACCTTTCGGTTTCTTGGCCCTCTGTGCCCGTGACTCCAAGAACAACAAAACATAAATGCTCAAATAAAAACCATCATAAGAAATATATCTTCCAAAGATTTCACAACCTCTCATCATGCTCAAACCTCTCCATCCCCCTTCCTCACCACTTCTCCTCCCTATTTATCAAGTTTCCATACACCCTTCCCAAAGTCTCCTCAACCACCCTCATTATTATCCATCAACCTCCCTTATCTAGATTTTTGGGAAAAGATTAAAATAAAACTAAACTATAAATGACTTGCATTAAACAACAATAAATAAAATGAAAAGTCTTTCTAGCTAATAAATGTAATTTGACAATTTCCCCCAAAATGTACATAACACCCCACCATGCTCATTTAATTCATCATACCCACCATCTATCAAAGTCAAGAAGGTATTTAATGCTTCTAGATATTTTGCATGCAATATAATTTACATATTAAATAAACATTCAATTAAATAGTTAATAATTTACTTTAATAATTAATACATTAATTAATTGTACTAGTGTACATAGGGTATGTGTGCATAGCTAGTGGACACATATCTCATGTATGTACTAACAATAAACAACCATTGCCTCTAGTGCATAGTTCCTATATGATCATCAACACATGTAGGACACCAAATCAAGTAATGCATCATTTAATAATCTTAACGATCAAAATTACACCAATTCATCAATAACTCATTATCACACTTAAAATATCAATAGGAAATCAAAGAGGGTTTTAAACATGGTAGGAACCAAGTGAGTAAACAATAGTGGCATCTCTAATCTCGAGAATCTTGTGTCATAATATTCCTGATCTTGTGTTATACTAGTCTCATTCGACCTTCACTTGACTAAAACATGTTGAGTCTTTTAATATACTGACTGAGACTATCCCTATTTAGCAGACACCTCGCTATGTCTCGACTGTATGCTATTGCCACTTATAACTTAATTAACACAAAGACACGCTTATCTTCTATATTTATTCTCCCTATGTTCCATATATGACCCCCCCCATAGTTAAAGTGTAGTATTCTAGTGGAAAACTAGATAGAACCTTATCTCATCATCGATTATTTGGTTAAGTGAATCTTATATTAAGTTCGATATAAATTCCATCAAGTCATACATACCATCCCACCTATTATATACATATATTGACTTTGATTATCATTCTAACTTGACAATACATATGCCATCAGTAATGAGATTGACATTTTTTTTTTAGGGAACATTGAATAAGACATTGCTAATTAACTATCATGTCATGTCATCACTTCATGGGTCATTTTCCTCAACTATATTTATTTATTTTCAACATAATTTCTTCTTAGGAAAAAAAAAATTTCTAGACCGAATAATGCATTTGAAGGAGTGTTCTCCCATTTATACAACCCACCCCTCTTACAAGGGACTTGTGCAAAATAATCCATAACACTCCATTGAAATTTCTACTATGAAATAAATTTATGGGTGAAAGTGTTGCCCTAATCCCAAGGGATACCCCCTTTTCTCAAAGCATTCTTTCATTCTTTTTTTTTTCTTATTCAATCAACATTACCTAAGGTATTTATCACTCATCTTACTAATGTTAGCAACACTTTAAAAGATATACATGAACTCGACTACTCTGGTATGATCAAGTAAATTCAACAATTAAACATGAGTTGACTTAACATCACATTGGGCAGTGGAAACTTGTCAATATGCCCATCACACATTATGATATAAATAAACATATTGTCACCATATTTGATTTATCATTCTAAACGCAAGTTCTAGGTTCACAAAATAGGCCCACTTACAATATGCCATATTACCACATTAACCTAGAGAATTGATTAAAGACAATCCATAACTGCTATTATGGTAGACTTGGCACTACACTCTCTCTAGGGTCAAGGCTTTCCCACTCACACTTAGTATAGAAGCAGCCCAAGTGCATAAGCTATGCCCCTAAGCTAGAAAAACTTTTAACGACACACCATATGAAATTCTCCATTAACTAAGTAATATTTTACTAGCCAATGATAAATTTCTACATGACCTTCTATCTATGGAGAATAAGTATCACCAAAAAATCCATAGATCTTCTCTTACACACATTATATAAGACACAAGAATTAAGAGAATATCACATCATTAGTTGTTTCTCATCATCATAAATATTATGGTGACTTAAAAGTTCATTGATTTCCTCATGAAACCATGAATGTCTTTATCGTAACAATGATATGTCCTTCACTCTTAGAATTACTAAGGTTAGATTCTCCCTTATGATCAATACACACCATTCTTAAGGCCTTCCACTTACTTACAAAGTGGGGAAAGACCCCTAAATCATACATCACACAATGTTTCCCACGTCAACAAATTATTTTCTAGGTTACAAGATTTGTTTGAATACGATCACCCTTAACCTTAAAAGATATCAAGTTGGACTTTAATTATAATGTGCACTTTGAGTTCTCTATTGCACACTCTACAAATTAGATTCCATACTCTAGCTTCAAAGGGTTACATGATGCTACTCTTAGAGGTTGTCTTGCTCACAATGTCATGTACTTTCACAATGCTTTGAATGCATTAAAATTCTTCATAAAATCCACTCTTAAAGTGACTTGGGTTGAATACCATTTTATTATTATTATTGATATTTTCACTAATATTTATTTATTTATTTACTTTAATCAAAACAATACTTTCATTCATTAAACTCTTTTTTTTAATACATTAATTTCCTATTATATATTTTACCTATATTATTCTCCACTTTTCTTTTATAACTCTTTTTGTTTAACATTTTTTTTTTAACTTTTTATATATTGCATTTATTATTATATACATTAATTTCCTATTATTCTCCACTTTCTTAGTGTATAACTCTTATTGTATTTACGCTCTTGTTTCCTCATAGGAATTTATTAGTTGGTAAGTGGCTTATTATCTTACGAAAATAATTCTACCTTCACTTAAAATCTTGGCATATGGAACATATATTTTCCATGTTTTTGGTTGGCGTGTTTTAATTACTGAAATTATTGCTATAGATTGTTGCACTCCTTTCTTGCAAAAATTACTGAATGGATCTTTATTTTCAAAGACATGACGGGAAAGCAGTAACGTGTGAAGATTTCTTTGTCGCTATGTGTGATGCCAATGATGTAGATTTTTCAAATTTCTTGTTATGGTATTCACAAGCTGGAACCCCTGTTCTAAAAGTGAAATCATCCTACAAATCCTAGGGAAATACTTATACACTTAAGATGAGGAAAGAAATTCCTTCTACTCCAGGTCAATCAGTTAAAGAATCGATGTTTATCCTGTGGTTGTTGGGTTGCTGGATTCCAACGGAAAGGATCTGCCTCTCACATCAGTCTATACTGGAGAATCTCTGCAGTCCTTAACTAGTGAAGGTCATTCTGTTTCAACAATAATCCTCGGTATTGAAAAGGAGGAAGAAGAGTTTGTCTTTGTTGACATTCCTGAAAGGCCAATTCCCTCTCTACTACGCAATTATAGTGCTCCTGTGCGTCTTGTTTTAGATATCACTGATGATGATTTGTACTTTCTACTCACACATGATATCTACGTCTGTCTAAAAAATGGGGCATATGAGAGTTTCTAAACGTGAAGAAAATTTCTTTTGGATTCATGAAAAGGTTGAGGATGATTCAGGGGATGTATTTTGGGACACAGGAAGGTGAAAGGCCAAATACCTTATACAATTTCAATCAGGAGATGATGGGTGTGTTGCAGGATGGTACCAGGACAAAGTGGCAGAAACGATAGTGGTTGAGAAATCAGACCATGCAATTGGCAGAGCATAAATGAATGTGGTTTTCTGTCGTTAGGGCTTTGATTTTTATGATGTGAGAAAGAGATACAGGTTCATTAGGCTTAAATTTATCTTTATTTTGTTCATTGGGCAGGTTTTTAAGTTGGTAAATTCCTTGTTCCTTGTCAAAAGACTTTTTCTGTTTGGAAAAACTCTCTCTTGAGAATATGTAAGCCATCTGTCCATGGTAACTTTAGGTCGGCTGTGAAAATTGGCAATATTAGACAATTTCTACAACTTAACTGACAAAAAGTTGTTTCTAGTTAAAACTTTGTGATTAAGAGCCTTTTCTGCTGTGAAGACTGTGAGTCTAATGATGGTAGATTTAAATTTATGGATCTTTAATTCCTCTAGTAGGGTTTAAGTCGTTAATCTATGTTTTTAATGCAAAAATCATTTTCCTGTTGGGAACAATTCTCTCCTGAGACTAAGCTAATTTTCTTAACAGAATAATATGTTAGTACTGTGATAGTGTGTACATGTAGCAACTGCTAATATGGCTACTAAGATCAAGTGTTTTTAGTTGTTTTCTGTTTTGAATATGCTTACCAGATTAGGCTTCCCAGTTAGGAGAGAGGGAGGAGAGGCATTCTAAAGTTTTGAAGCAAGAAATAGGAGTCAGCTTCAAAAAGCCTCCTTGCTGTCTTTGTATTCATTTCAATGAAGAAACCCTTTTCACAGAAGTGCAGATTGATAAAACCTCTAATTCACCATGCTGAAGATATCTGTTCCTGAGAATAAATTATGTTGGCCAAACCCCAATGAATCAAAAAATTAGGGCATGACTAGACATGTACTTGATTTTGTAGCTAATAGCTCCTGTTGGATTTTATTTTATTTTATTTGGGGATTGTTAAAGTCTTAGAACTACAGTGATTAAAATGATAATTCCCCTCTGCTAGATGCGATAACTCTAGCGATCCCTCGTCTTCAAAATGACAGATTTGTATGAAGCTTGGGAGGGACCCTCCCCTCTCCCAAATCTAGGACCATCAAAGATAGTTTTCAAGTTACAAAGAGTGAACAGTCTTCGTTCTTGTAAGCAATCACCCTTTGTATGCGTGTAACACAACAACACACACATACAAAGTGACATAGCCTTGCTAATATGACTATCTTACTCCTTTAACACACTCCAAATCTCTTGAAACCTAAGTAATCTAATATGACTGTATTACTCTGATATTTTCCCAAATCTCTTAAAACCGGATTAATTTGTTCAAAACTCTTGAACCTTATCAAATATTGAAGAATTATCAAAGTAGTGAGAAAGAAAACACTGTTCTTTCATTATCTGTAATCAAGTCACACCCGTTTCAAACCTTTTGGAAAGGAAGAAAACAAGATATAGCTTCTCATACATAAAGTGACATCACTAAAGTCAATGTTCTTCTTCCAATTTGATAGTAATCATCTACACTTCTACCCTTCAACACCGTTTCAGTAAGCATAGTTTAATTTTAAAGCACATCATATTTATCTTCGAAATAGTGTCCCACAGAATTAGATTTTAATGAAATGCAAGTATATTTTTGTTGTTTATGATTCTATAACAGATAGGAAAAATAACATTGCTATTGGTTTGTAAAAATGAGAAATGAAAAATATATATCAATAGAAACTGTAACAACCCAAATTAGATTGCAGACGAAGACCATGTTGGCACAAAGACAAAATCTTAGTATTGTGAGTGGTCAAGCCCAGGTTTCAGTTTTGAAACCAGGCTCTGATACCATATGTAACACCCATCCAGGATGTTAAACAATTAATCTTTCATTAAATACATACACAATAACAACTTTGTTTTAGCATAATTTCATTGAATTTCATTTACACAATTCTTCTACATTTGCTCAATGATAAATCTAGATAACATGATGAAATAAGTAATATATTAACTCTATGATTTAGAACTTAAAACTATAGTATATACAAAATATCAATAACCAAATACCACCGAAAAATACCTCCTCCTTAGCTTGTCGAAGCTCATCGGTTGTAATGTAGTCCTGGGTGCTTCCAAGCATTCTTTTCCCGCTTGCCCTGAGTGAAACAACAAAATCCTCCCAGCCAACTAGGAGCCTAGCCGGCTTCCTAGCTCCAAGAAACCTTTTGATTTCTTGGCCCTCCATGCCCATGACTCCAAGAACAACAAAGAACAAATGCTCAAAGAAAAACCATCATAATAAATATATCTTCCAAAGATTTCACAACCTCTCATCATGCTCAAACCTCTCCATCCCCCTTCCTCACCACTTCTCCTCCCTATTTATCAAGTTTCCATACACCCTTCCCAAAGTCTCCTCAACCACCCTCATTATTATCCATCAACCTCCCTTATCTAGATTTTTGGGAAAAGATTAAAATAAAACTAAAATATAAATGACTTGCATTAAACAACAATAAATAAAATGAAAAGTCTTTCTAGCTAATAAATGTAATTTGACAATTTTCCCCAAAATGTACATAACACCCCACCATGCTCATTTAATTCATCATACTCACCATCTATCAAAGTCAAGAAGGTATTTAATGCTTCTAGATATTTTTCATGCAATATAATTTACATATTCAATAAACATTCAATTAAATAGTTAATAATTTACTTTAATAATTAATACATTAATTAATTGTACTAGTGTACATAGGTAAGGTATGTGTGCGTAGCTAGCGGACACATATCTCATGTATGTACTAACGATAAACAACCATTGCCTCTAGTGCATAGTTCCTATATGATCACCAAGACATGTAGGACAATAGATCAAGTAATGCATCATTTAGTAATCTTAACGATAAAAAATACACCAATTCATCAATAACTCATTATCACACTTAAAATATCAATAGGAAATCAAAGAGGGTTTTAAACATGGTAGGAACCAAGTGAGTAAACAATAGTGGCATCTCTAATCCCCAATCAATATTCTCAACTAACATCGAAGCATCCTTCCTTCCCAACGTACTTCCATATTCCATTCTATCCTTTCCTCTGTTGGACTAAGTTGGAGCGTCAACTGTATTGACCTAACTCTAGATAGAACCCGTAAGCGGAAGTGTCATACATCTCGACCAAGCTTCCTCAACAGGAAACTAGCAGTCGCCATCACACGTCTAGGGGAGCGTGACTTCACACAACCCTCCCACGACTCTAGGTTTCAGAGGATAAATGGTGGGAAATACCTCCACCGCTCCTTATAGAACTAGGGTCAACACAATTACCAGTCACCATCACACGTCTAGGGGAGCGTGACTTCACACAACCCTCCCACGACTCTATCTTTCGGAGGATAAACAGTGGGAAATACCTCCACCCCTCCTTATAGAACTAGGGTCAACACCCTACATCAAGCCCTATTGTGCAACTACTGTTCTTAGAGTCACGTCATCAAACAACCACTCTGGGCAAGTTGTGTGTCCTTTCAAAACCACACTCACCACAAATCATAGCAATATTTTGAATCATAAATTAAATAATAAGTACAACATATATCATATACTATCTTCTTGATATCTACGATATCCAAGTCACCTCAACACTACAGTCATTTGGCTATCGCATAGCTCATTAACCTGCAAGTTAATTCACCAATAACTCATATCTATGCATATACATAATAATTTCATATAAGGATCCATATCTGTATTGACGTTCAATTTAAGAAATGCATGTTTATTTTTATCATGCCTGACATATGTTATGCATTGACATCATAACTTGAACTAGTATCCACGTACCTAAATTCCACATTTTAACTTGCATGTTTAAACAAACCAAAGAGCTATCATCATCATGAATATACAACAATGAAAGTAATATCATGCAACCCATAATTAGGTAAAGATGTACATATCTCAAATATCTATTCCAATCTAACTGATCCCAAACAAATGTTAAGGATTGAATTACTAAGATGAGTAAACAATCAATGTTCTAACTCCCTAAAGGCCAAGATATGGGGCGTTAAAAATGCTAAGATATTCATCTGCACAACTGTTGTCTCTGTCTCTTTACTTGTTCAATTAACTCTTAGGAATACTTGCACCAAGGAATTTGTCCATAGGTTATGAATTTCAATCTTCCATTATGGTTATGATGTCTTCACATAATCTTTATACTCCTATGCTTAGGTCTGGTTGGGTTACGTTCCTCCCACCACCGCATTATCTTCGACCTCGTTCCATTTCACATAAATCTCGATAGTGCTTCAGGTGAGATCTTCCCTTAAGAAAGTTTGAATTTGGCAGCGCTCTAGACTACGATAGTGCCTTTGTTGGTAAACTCTGAGAACCCTGGTCTACAATCATGTGCCAACAAATGGTTCTATTTCTGGGACCTAATTTCTGAGTGAGCTTTAAGAGGATGTAGCATAATATTTTCAAATCAGACATTGACAGGTGGTGGGAACAAAGGTGCACTGGGTTCATATTTCAAGAAACTGAGTTACGATAAAAGAGTTTGAGGGTTGTGAAGAACACATTCTATTATTTTGAACCATCCAAATATCAGTATGAAATATTCTATATTTGGTTTCCAGCGAAAGTATTCCAGTGACTCGATCGATTACAAGAAGTGCCCGAGTTTAAAGATCGAGTAAAGAGAAGGCTCCATTGGAATGTTGCCCAACTATTTTCCTCCATCAATTGGATCACCTGATTTTTCGTGCAATAGATTTTTAGGTCAATACTACGCTGGACGGATACATCATCAAATTTTCTGCAGAGAAACACTAGGCATTTTCAAAAGCAAAAGAGGTGTTTTATGAAGGTGCCCGAGGACGATTATTGAAGGATATTCCTCTGTGGATGAAGGTTTTGCTGATGGAAGAAGGGATGTTACATGTTTCATCATAAGATATGGAAACATAAACCCCTGGGTATGAGGGGCGAGCGATTCAAGCAAAGGGTTCATGAGTTAGGAAGTTATTGAAATATGTGGGGTCATCGTCATTGTGAGAAAAGTGCTAGAGATGAACACACTCTAATAAGGTATGTTATGATTGAAAATAATTGGTGATGCACTCATTGTTTACAACACACATTTGGACAAAGAAAATAGATCACATAGAATTTTGCGTGCTGATATGACAGATGGACATGGCATGATCGCAGTTACATTGATTGTTCCTGCACACTTCATACAAAGACACAGGAAAAATATTTTACCTAGTAGTGGAATACCTATTACAAATTTCAAAATTCTACCAAAAAGTAACAATGACCATGGTGATTGTGACCGTATCATACAACTAGATGAATACAGTGTCGTAGAAACATTGTGTTTTATTTGTAAACAATACAATTTCATCCCGGACACAACAATTAAATAATTCACAAAAAATACAGACATGTACCCAGTTGGAACCATTAGATCTTCCATCACCCTTGCTAGAAAATTTGGGTTGCAGTACATGTTGCACATAAAGGATGAGGACACAGACAATGACAAGGCAACAATACAACTTCCAATGTTCATTCCTGTAACTTTTATTTGCTAATATATATTAAATTCAATGAAATAAAAATTATAATATTCCATGTGACAACTTCAATGGTTAGAAACATATAAACATTTCTTTAGTTCAATGGAAAAAAAATTGCAAATAGGAAAATTCCCCATGATGTTGTTTAAAAATATAAGCAACAAGAGAGATGTAAAATAGAAGGTCTTTCACACAACACAATCAACATTCATAACATAACTCAAAAAATAAGTAGTAGAGGATCTGGAAAAACTAACTAGTTCAACAATTATTGTGAGTATACATGTACAACTTCATTTACAAACTTCATACACAACAATATTTAAACTTTTATACATGTATAAATATTGTTTAGCTAATTCCCTTTTGCAATGTATATACAGGTTGAAGGTGCACTGACAACAACAAATGCATATTCAACATCGTTCGAGCATGTCTGTACATTATACAACTCTCCTACAGGGGCATCTGCACTGATAAAATATACAATTATCGATTGTCTTAAATGTAATCAAATACACCCTTTAACATATAAAAATTTCCTCAATGCTATTATCCACACCATTGACAACAAAATTGTACAATGCATTGTCAAAGAGCCTTTTTTGCACAATCTACGTCCTAGCCTAATAGACATGCCATATGAGATATATATACACAACAAACCAACCACTGTCTACATGCTATGTGACCTTCAAGTTCATATTAGATTCACATTGAAGGAAGAGAACAAAGTCTTACATATCAGATTAAAAAATTAAAAAAAGTATTACGAAAAATTGAAAACTTGTTTTACTTGTTAAATTAATTTAATGGTTTTACTTATTCATAAGTGCAATGGAAATGATCATATATTATCTTTCACCTTACATATTTTTTTTTTTGTGCAATGAACATATATGGAAAAAATCCAATTTGATTCAGGCTTGTCTCTGCAACAATTCAAGAACAAAGTGTAGCATATAAATAGCCAATTACATTCATGCCACTGCAACAATTCAAGAATAGTTTGTAGCATAACAATATGCAATTGAAACTTTTATTTATTTTGTTCAAGTGTGGAAAAACGCCCTGTACCACAACCCCCCCCCAAAAAAATGGGGCTTGTGGTTCCTCTATTCTTGCCAGTCATAAAAAAATCATGCACTCTCTACCTTGTGCCTGCTATCTAAGTGATGTCGTTAACAACAAGTTATATTACTATAGAGGCATATCCATATGATAGCATTTTGTCCCATATCAATAATCTCATTTTTATATGTTTCTTTCCTTGCTTGAAAGTTTCAATGGCATTTTAGGGACACTTTTATAAAGTCTTATTCAGAAATATTATACCATGTTGGACCCTTTGTTTTTGGAGAAGACTCGATTTTGTAGAAATAACACAGTTTTGAGGGAGTTAGAGTGTGTTGCGGAATAACACAATGTACTGGCAGAGGATCCGAGCGGTGGAAAGTGGTAGCTTAGAGTGCCAACGAGGAATGCAATTGTCTTCTAGCTGGAAGGAACAACAGAAAGTGCCAGAACATTCTAGCGAAAACCAAGAAAATGCGGACTCAAGAAGTTGTAACGAACGAATCAAGAATTCCCATGGAAAGCTATAATAAAAAGACTTATGAAATGAAACATGGCTAATGATGATGTTGATGTTGATGTTGCTACTACAGATGTTGATGCTGATAGAGTCATTGATGTTTAATCATAGAACTTAGAGCTATCTCGACCCTGGGTTTTGTATTGAGAATTGTATCTATAATGTGTTGAGTCTTAGATTTGTTTCCAAGGCTGTGATCAAACTAGTCGTGAAATGTAGTTACTGAGCTTTCACTCATCTGATATCCAACTATTATATACTTTTCTTTTATATCTGAGTAATGAATATATGATAAATGTCATTTGGTGCCTAAAATTTGTTTAATTGTGTGTGAATGCTAAGATATTCATCTGCGCAAATGTTGTCTTTGTCTCTTTACTTGTTCAATTAACTCTTAGGAATACTCGCACCAGAGGAATTTTTCCATAGGTTATGCATTTCAATATTCCATTCTGGTTATGATGTTTGCATATAATCTTTATACTCCCATGCTTAGGTCTGGTTGGGTTGCGTTCCTCCCACCACTTCATTCTCTTCAACCTCGCTCCATTTCACATAAATCTCAACAGTTCTTCAGGTGAGACCTTCCCTTAAGAAAGGTTGAATATGGCATCACTCTAAACTATGGTGGTGCATTTTTTGGTAAACTCTGAGAACCATGGTCTACAATCACGTGCCAACAAATGGTTCTATTGCCGGGACCTAATTTCCAAGCGAAATTTAAGAGGATGCAACATAATATTTTCAAATTGGACATTGACAGGTGGTGGGAACAAAGGTGTGCTGGGTTCATATTTCAAGAAATTGAGTTATGACAAAAGAGTTTGAGGGTTGTGAAGGACACATTCTATTATTTTGAACCATCCAACAATCAGTATGAAATATTCTATATCTAGTTTCTAGAGGAAGTATTCCAATGGCTCGATCGATTACAAGAAGCGCTAAAGTTTAAAGATCGAGTAAAGAGAAAGCTCCATTGGAATGCTGGACAACTATTTGTCCTCCATCGATTGGATCACCTGATTTTTTGTGCGGCATATTTTTGGGTCAATACTACGTTGGACGGATACATCATCAAATTTTTTGCAGAGAACCACCAGTCGCTTTCGAAAGCAAAAGAGGTGTTTTATGAAGTTCCCCGAGGAATATTATTGAGGGATATTCCTCTATGGATGAAGGTTCTTCTGATGGAAGAAGGGATGTTGCATGTTTCATCATAAGAGATGGAAACATAAACCCCTGTGTATGAGGGGTAGGTGATTCAAGCAAAGGTTTCATGAGTTAGGAAGTTATTGAAATATGTGGGGTCATCGTCGTCGTGAGAAAAGTGCTAGAGATGAACGCACTCTAATAAGGGATGTTATGAATGAAAATAATTGGTGAGAGAATATGATAAATTCGATGAAAAGTTCAGATCAGTCGTGGAAGATGATTGAACTCAAGATCATCTAAAGGAAAGAACTGGAGAAGTTATGGGAGTTGTAGATATGTGGAAGACTGACTAGTCCTTGATTGAAGGAAAGATTTTGGGTAAAAGATGTAAGTTATAAAGGAAGAATATGAGTAGGAGTTAGGATAGGTGAGGGAGTTAGGATTGACACCATATCAAGAGAACAAGAATCAATCATAACCCTTGAAGGAGCTGCAAGAGACTTAGGTCTTGCTACACTGGAAGATGATGAGTCTTGTCAAGAAAATGGTAAAGTGTTACACGACTACGCAACACCCCGGGTAAATAATTCCATTTCAAATGAAAAGGAACCTACCTTGGATCACCCTCACCCTCAGTGCCTTCTACCAATCTGGTAAATTATTCACTACATCATCAATCATTTCTATTGTCTCTTGTAGTTATAATAAAACAGGTTCGAATTATAATAATAGTGGAAGTGGAGCAAGTTTGTTAGCTCTAGTACAACTAGGAACATAAGAATTTATATTGATAGGATCCCATAGTTCTCCGATGCAAACTCAACACGTAGGCTCACTCACCTGATACCCAAAATATTTGGGTAAAGGGGATGAGTATGTTGAGCAACATTGGTTCTTGTGTGAGGCTATCTAGAGGTCTCACAAAACTCTAGATGCCAATAAACTAGTCAAATTATAGACCACATTGAGAGGTAGAGAATTAAAATGGTACATGAAGTATATCAAGCCCATGAATCCTAAAAGTTCTCCTTTGGGACAACCATTTAATATTGCTCAGGTCAAACAAATATTTATTACAGAATTTCTCCTACCTTAATATGAACAACAAGCCCTCTTTGAGTTGTGGGAGATCAAGCAGAGAGACGAGGAGTCTTCTTGGGAGTACAACCATTGATTCAAAGATGAAATTGGGATACTAGAAAAAGAAATTCACGAGAATCATCAATGTGAATGTCTCATTCATGGTCTCTTTCCTTTGAATCAGATTCCACTAACACAACAAAGACTCACCACTTTGGGTGAAGCATTAGAACAAGCCATGAAAATTGAAGCAATGGTAGGATACCCCTAGAGCTTGCGCATGATGCAACCTGTCAAGAATAATAATCTTGTGTAACTTCAGGGCCAGATTTCCTCACTGACTGAGAAAAATCAGGATTTGGCCCTACTTAACGGAGGTCGATCACAGGTTTGGTGCACTTTTGCTACACTAAAGATTATACGATGACATAGTGTACAATATCACAGGGTGGAAGAGCTGTGAGCCACCCTATGCCTCCACCACCAGTCAGAACATCAGGTGGTATTGTGAAATTTGTGACTGTAGCTCCATTCCATGCACCCATGCAATTCCAGGCCTTCCTAACTCAACAAGGAGGTCAACCTAACAAGTATTGTGAGATTTGCAGACACCATGGAAATTCTCCAAGACACTGCCCCATTTTACAGAAATAGACATATGTCCCAAATATGGTGTACTGGGAATTTTGCGGGTCGACCACCCATACCACCAAGAATTGTTGTGCTTTATATGATTTTGCGGAAAAAATTGACCGCTCTTCCTTTAGGGTTGATGAAGCCCCTCAAGGGTTTATAGGAGGTCGTAGAGGAAGAGGAGCTTTCGTAAGAGGAAGAGCTGGCGGTAAAGGACCCACTCGCTGCTACAACTGTGACAAACATGGCTACCTTGCAAGAGACTACCCACATCCAAGAATACCATGGTGTGCACACTACCAAAAAAATACCCATACTACTAAGGATTTTCCTAACCTGATATCATGTTGGGAAGATCGTGCAAGACAAAGTGGAGCCAATTTGATAAATTCAAAACCTAGGACAATTGTGGAAGAGAGGCAGTCCAACATCCATGTTATAATAACAGGAGGTGCAAAGACCGATGCTGATGTTGAACATCTTAATCGAGATAAGATTGAAAAGGTAGTGCCTAAACACCCCTATGATCCTGTACAAAAAAAATATTTTTTTTTTTCTGAATGCAGTAGAACTGTTCTTCCAGATATTGAATTCCACAATACCGAAAGTTGGGAATCCAAGCTATACCCCTCTTTGTCCAGTTGCGGAAAATTTAGTCCCATCCAAGCTATACCCTCCTTGTCCACTTGCGGAAAATTTAGTCCCATCTAAGGGCCCTTCTTCTAAGTCAAATAACACTATTGTATTATGGTTGCAAGTATTTTCTGATTTCCTCAACGATGAACACCTTACCTAGAAGTTACAGAACACCATTGGAATAACTTTGGGAGTTGAGGGAAATGTAGATAGATTTATAGTTGTTAATTTGCCACAGAGAAATGCAGACCAAATATAGAGATGCAAGAAGAGGTCGGGATGTGAGTTTAAACTAAATGCCAATATTGATGGTTATAAAATTAATGATGCCATGTTGGATTTGGGCTCATGTGTTAATATCCTACCAAATAAAATATGGGAAGCTATGGGAATACCCATGTTGGTCTATTCCCCAATTCAATTGTGCATGGAGAACCAATATTGTATTTATCCAATAGGGAGGCTGGAAAATGTAGACGTAGATATAGCCAGAGTCAATACTGTTGTAGACTTCGAGGTTATTGAGATCATGGGGGACAAAGATCCATCTCCAAACTTTCTTGGAATTGATTGGGCATATGAAAATTATGATGTGATCGACCTAAATAAGGAATCCATGACCTTCGAAGCAGATGGTATGAAAGAGGTTCAAAATTTAGACCCGTACCTAGGACCATGATATATTAAACCCTCATATGATAAAACAGAACCTGATGTCTTGGATCATCTATATATTGTGACTAAATGCAACTGTATAGACTACATCAATCCCACCACGGATGGTTCAGTCAGTTGATGAAATATTTAGTCTATCGGGGAATATTTAGAGGCAACTTTAAAAAACTGGAAGCAAGGACGATACACATTTTTTCAAGAAGATGTTCCACTATTCGAGCAACAAGGTGGATTGGAAATAAACTCCGTGAGAATCCAGTGTATGAATTTCTCTCAAATTTATGCAATTTTATGTCGAAATGGAAGAAAAAATTGGGTTGGAACTGAGGATTTCAATACTTGATATCGCTTTGTGATCCACCCCATATCCTTGGTGGGCCACCCACAAAAGTAGCCTTCCTTCATGGGAGAATATCAAGCTTTCCTTGTAGCATTGATTTATCCCTCCTTCCCAATTTATTCAAGACAATCGAGACCAGAAAATGAAGAATCTTGTTCTTACCCTTAACACATATGATGGATCTTCTGATCCACAGGAGCATGTTGTGCACTGTGTTAGAGTATGGAAAACCGTGCAACTGGCCTGAGGTTTTTGGGTGCACCATTTTGTTCATTCACTCAGACCAATCCCCATAACTTGGTATATACATGAAGAAACCCAAAGTCAAACCCACTGCTGGGATGTCCTTTAACACCATTTTTTCCAGGATTTCTCTTTTACAGGTAAGTCCCCCGGAATCACTTTAGCATTGAAACAAATTCAAAGCTTGTTATTAATAGATAAGTTCAAACCCTCCTATCCCCTTGTAGTTTTCTCTATGCATAAACACCTACTTTGTTCCAACGTTCACCCATCTCTTGAACCAACAAATCGTGTCATTGCAACAGTACCTATTTAATGTAGTAAGGTTGATACTGCCTTTGATGATCCTGACTATTTAGAAGAACTTAGGAATTTTTCCTTTAAATAATCTGAAGGTACTAGGACTGTTCAGGATACCATTTCACCCGAATCTAGTATCTCCTACACTAACCCTATTAAGTTGTGCAAGGTTAATATAGGAAGTATGGAGGATCCCAAGATAGCCTCTATAGGGGATTATTGGGATAGACAGACCATGATTGAAATTCAGGCCATGTTGAGGTAATATGAGGACCTATTCCCCACCAACTTCTTAGATCTGAAGGGAATTAAGGGAGATCTAGGAGAGATGAAAATTGAATTGAAACCTACGTGAAACTTGTTAAGCATCATCCATACCGTCTAAAACCCAGAGTCAAAGAAAAGGTCAAGAAGGATGTTGATCGCATGTTTACAACTGGGTTGATAGTCCCAATGGATGAGGTTGAGTGGATTGAACCTATTGTCATTCAGAGTAAAAATTGTACGAAGGATATCAGGGTTTGTGTTGACTATCAGAGCATGAACTCTTCCTATGTTCACGACTCATTTCAGACTCCTTTTAGTGACAAAGTATTATATCAGGTCACGGGCAGAGAATCCTATTCATTTATCGATGGATTTTCCAGATATCACCAGGTATGGATTGTATAAGAGAATAAGAAGAAAACTACCTTCACGACAGAGTGGGGGTCATTTTCTTACAATGTCATGCCGTTTGGGCTCAAGAATACCCCAACAGTATTTTCTCGGATCGTGATTTCCACATTCTAAGACTTCATACATAAATTTATTGAAGTATATTTGGATGATTAGACAGTATAAATTCTACTCAAGGATCATATTGGTATTTTGCGGCTAATTTTGGATCGATGTCACCAACTGCATATTTCCCTCAATATGAAAAAGTGTATCTTTTGTGTACCATTTGGAAATATGCTTGGCCATATCGTTTTTAGGGAAGGAGTGCTGGTGGACCTTGAAAAAGTTGCAGTCATCCTTAATATGCCTCCTACCTCTTTCAAGCAGTTTTAAATTACCTTGGGACATACTGGATATTATCGTTGGTTTATCAGGGGCTACATGAGTATCAATGCATCGTTGGAACAATTACTTAAGAAATATGAAGTCTTTCACTGGAATTCAATTTGAGATAATGAATTTGACACCTTGAAGGAAAAGTTGAGTACAACCCCCATTCTTACTTTCCCCAATTGGTGCGTGGAGTTCCATGTGCATATTGATGCCTCCAACATTGCACTAGGTGATATCCTTGCACAACCAAGACAAGGGAATATAGACCATCCTATCTATTTTTCCAGTCAAAAACTATCTCAGGTAAAAAAAAAATACACCACAATAGAAAGGGAAGGTTTGGCTATGGTATACACTTTACAAAAATTTTGACATTATTTGTTAGGTGGTCACTTCAAGTTTTTCATTGATCATCCTGCTTTAAAATATCTTGTTAAAAAACCTGTCTTAGAAGGAAGAATTTGTATATGGTTGTTTCCTTTTCAGGATTTTTCCATTGAATTTGTTGTCAAACCTGGGAATTTAAATGTGGGACCCAATCACCTATCAATACTGGAAACTGGTGAATGTAGTGAACCCGTTGATGACTAGCTACTAGATGCATAATTTTTTCACATAGAAGCTATCCCAGACTACGTATCAAACATTTCAATGTTCCTCACAACTGGAAAATCCTCGGAGGACTATTATACAACTCATAAGTGCCATCTTATTGTTCAGGAAGTGGATTATCACCTTATCTCTAGACAGTTGTACAATTTGGTTTGGAAAATATCCTAAGATGATGTGTTTGGATCATGAGAGATATGATATTCTTTGAGGATGTCATAGGGAAGTTGCGGGTGGACATGTTGGTGATAAGGCTAATGCACAATATATATTATGAGATGGTTTATGGTGGCCTATAGTGTTTAAGGATGCCAAAATATATGCCAGAGCATGCCATGTTTGTCAAAGAGTAGGTAAGCCCTCCCGGAGAGATGAACTCTCTTTATATGCTGTCAGAGCTCTGCAAGCATTCGAAACGTGGGAGGTTGATTTAATTGGGCCCATAAACCCACTGGATCGACATTCTAAGGCCGGGTACCTCATTACTGCAATAGATTATCTTACATGATGGAATGAAGCCACACCTGTGCTGGATTGTTCTGTCGATACTGCAACCATATTTATTTTTGAAAATATCATTACTTGATTTGGTCGCCCTTGGAGTATAACTAGTGATCAGGGTGCACATTTCATAAATATAACTACAACTACTCTCACCCATGGATTTCTGATTTAGCACCATAAGAGAATCCCTTACCATCCATAATCTAATGGGACAATGGAAGTGTTCAATAATATTCTGGAAAAGGGATTGACCGAGGTATGTTGTGAAAACCATGAATATTGGGATGAAAGAGTTCCAATGTTACTTTGGTCCTATCAGTGCACCACAAATAAATTACACATGTATCCCCCTTTCCAATTATTCTATGGACGAGAGTTTGTGGTACCAAATGAATTTATATCACCAAGTCTATTTGTTGTGAAAGCTACCAAGATGACTGATGATGAATCCATTGCAGCCAGAGTTATGGAAGTGATGTAGTTGGATGAAGCAATATTTTTAGCATACTTTCAACAAACTATCTAAAACTCCTGACAGAAGGCCTAGCATGATCGACATATCAAGCATAAATCTTTTGCGCCAAGAGAAAAGGTTTTGTTGTATGCCAATAAGTATCAGAAGAATCTTGGTAAGTTACAAATGCACTAGCTTGGATCGTTTATTTTTGTGGAGATACATGAAAATGGAGTAGTCAGAATTGCGCAGCTCAATGGTATCCTTTATCTTGATTGGGTGAATGGAGCGTGCCTGAAACCCTACATCTTTTCTCAATAAGAATTTTTGCACAACCCTCCTATGTTGTGAGTGGATTGCCTAGGTAGGATTTCTTTTTGTATTGCAATTTTCCTTTATGTTAATAATAGGATGACACACCAATTCAATTACGTGTTCTTGAGTCTATTTTTCCAGTCCCAATCATCCACCCCGAATATTCACTTTGTGGTCGAGGAGTCTGTCATCATCCCATTTTATAGATAATGTCACCCATATTTATATTCCATGTCCATACGTTGCCACATGGGTTTTTATCACCGCATATTCTCACTCCGTAATCGATATATGGTTGTCCTGTCATTTTCTATGACTTAACCTTACGTCACCCTCCCCGCATGACATTTAAATTGATTTATCCATTAGAATGAATCTGTCTATTCTGTCACTACTGATGCAAATATCCCCTCACACAAGCCAAGGCCATGTAGGTGTTGTAGGAAAATCCCCTTGGGGACAGGTGAATATCCCCTTGGATTCTATACCCCTATACCAAGACATAAAGATGCTAACATTGGACATTAATATCCCTTTGAATCTAATGACCCAATCAGAAAGATAAGGATAAGGAAGAAAGTGTGATGCATCTTATTCTGATGTTTGTCCTCGCTGCTCCAACTTGAGCTTGATATCTGAGCTCCTTAACACTGTTTGACACCTGCAATGCAATGGACAACGAGACAAAGAACTCCTACTCTACTCTACAAGATTAGTCCAATCAAATCCATCTATAAGACAAACATATGTAAATAAACATAGGTTAGAAGGAAATAGACCAAGCGATATATTAATGAGAACTCTTAAAGAAATGCCTAGATATTGTAGATGCAGTTGCATCATCTTCCCTAAGCCCTCCTCATCCATCCCTTGCACAAAGATCCCAAAATCATAGGTTTGATATCCCAAATATCCATTATCATGAGATCATAAGTTTGGTATCTCTAAACTTCTCTATTCTCCATCTCCATGGAAAACCCTCATTATATGGGATTTGGAGGCTTAACCACCATGGAGAGGATCACTCATCATATCTACTAAAAAGGGATCTTGAAAGATATTTAGGGAGAAAATATTTCTCAAGGATTTTAGTGAGGAAATATCTCTCAAGGATTTTAAGGAGGAAATATTTCAACCATCCATGAGATCCTCCACCTTCCTTAAAAAATAGGAAACCAAATGTGAGGTGGATTATCACACTTAATTAATTTTTTTTTCATGAATATTAATAATAATTCATGTGCACTTGGTATTTTGGCCTTCATGTAATATATCCCTCCTCCACATTGACTAGTGATTGTGACATAGGTTATTCCATGGTGTCAAGGTGTATGAGACACTTATATGACACTTACGACACTTAGGGAGAGGTACCTAGGTGTGAAAATTTCATGTGTAATAGAATGCCCCCTAAAGTTTGAGGTCATAAGAGAGAATGATGGACGAAGCACTTTACAAATATTTAATGCAAGGGTGTGGAGTTGGAGATCCTGGAAGAAGCTGCAAACAACCATCAAACATTATTAATATATGTTCCATTTCCAAGGCATGCATACCTATGCTCATAATATGAGATGACTCAAAGCATGGCCACTAACCAATACATTGCGGATCCATGCAAAAATATTGACTAAGGATATGGCCACCAAAGATACAATGTGGATCCATACCTCCATAAAATGAACTGATCGTAGCCATGAAAAATGCACAGTGGAGCTACGAGATGATAAAATATAGCCACAGACCAATACAATGTGGATCTATGTGACAATATATATATCAGGATGCTCAAATGACCTCCTTTCGTAGCTTGGAAAAAGCAGATAGAAGAGTGAACGCTCAACCCAGGGTCTTCGTCCCAATCGCGATGTGGTACAAATCTATCCATGTGAATAAATGTTTTGACGTCAAACATGGTAGAAACCACTTGATTACCAGTCATTGAGGTAAACCATTAAACAGTGCGAGGGAAATCACCAAGGATGTCAATGAATCCCAAGGTACCCTAGTACATTCCAGCGAATGTGAGTAAATGACCTGAGGTCGAACATTCGTGGAATCATCCGATCATAGGTCAATGATGTAAACCTACTGTCGGAAGTGAGGAAGCATTCCATTGAGGCATGCAGGTCCCAAGGTACTGATTGGTTTCTAAGTCTAATTCCCGGATGATGTGTTGAAGTCGACAGGAAAATAATTGTCTAAGGAGGGCCTTCATGTATCCCCCATCAATGACAAAAAACTGACACAAGAAAGTGATGTAAGATGGTGAATCAAATGAGTATGGACTGACACATGAAATGGAAACTGGTAATACTACAGATGGATGGTTTGAAGAGAAACTTCCCTTGAACATGCTAAAGCATGACAACTAACTTGGCAACATTGTCTCGACGAGTACCAAAATGTAATGTGAAGACAATAAGAGAACTCTTTGATTGGAGGAAAAATTATGGCGACACATGGAATTGGTATGACTCAGAGACAAGTGGATTACCCAACTGTAAGACAAGACACAAACATGTGCCATGTTCAAGGGTGACAAAAGCTGCCATAAAGGATTCTTAGAAACTTGACCCACTTCCATCAATTTTTCCCCCACCCAGATAGATGAGTACCTCTTTTTAATTTAACGAGCTTGAGGAGGATAACACATGCTCGATATAACTTACCTTCGGTAAGTTCCTCTTCCTTTTTTTAACGAACTGGAAGAAGTAAGTGTTCGCTCTCATATGGACCCTTCAATGTGTGATTTTAGCAAGTCTAGAGAAGGAAAAATTGGTGGTTTTTCATGTTTAGAGAGTCTGAAAAGAACTTAAAGGTGACTCAAGGGTTGTCCTTTTTCGTAATTTTAGTCTCACGAGGCCAAAAAAGAGATAAACTACCACTCAAAAGATTCCCTTTAAAATCTTTTAGTGAGTGTGAAAGGAAGCAAGATCACTCGGAAATCATTTCATGGTTGGAGAGTCTGAAAAGAGATTAAAGGAGACTCTAGGGGGTTCCTTTTTTGTATAACCTTTACGAGTCCTAAAAAGTGATAAAATTATACTCGGTTAAATTCTCATGTGTTTACAAGCACGAGAAACAACAAAGACTAAGATTGGTAACTTATTCTCATGTATTTATGAGCATGAGAAAGAAAAAAGACTAAGCTCGTTCCAGAAAAGACTACTACATTACGATGGGGATGACCTTCGAACGAGGATCAATCCTAGAAGCGTGTCTCTCTGGAGGTAGTTTTCCCCCAACTTCTTTGGAAAAAGTGGGCAGTTTTGCTTCAGCATGATGTCCAGAGGCTGGAGATTTGCCCCCCAAGCGTTGTTTCTTCTGACGACTCTTTTTATTTCCTCGTTTAGGTTTCTAGTTACTAATGGAAACATTTTCACTAGGCGGAGGAAAATAAGGTTCAAGTACTTGATCCAGAGTGAGAATCAATTGTAATGGAGGGGGGTCTGTTTCATTTTTTAACAAGCTTGATAAAGATAATGAACTATGCTCATCGAGACTAGGTACTACCAACGAAAGAGAGGAATCAAAGGATTTTCGTGCTTGAGTTGAAATCATGTTTAAGGTGGCAACCTGTGCGGTGGGAGGAGAAGGCAAAGGAAAAACCCCCATGAGCGAGGAATCCTTGAGAAGACCTACACCTACACTCAAAATTATTCTCTCCTAGAAAAGGGACATTATTTGTTGCGACATTGTTGAGATCTGGAGTTGTGTACCCGAGTTGGTCCACAATGATAATATTTCCTTGATGGGGAAATCATAATATACAAAACACTGAAGATACGACGACAATAATTGCATAGAACCAAATACGACCAAGTAAAAAATTATAATCCAGGGGTGCATCGACTACTTCTATATCAACCAGAAAAGTCTTACCCTTCAAAGTCACAACGAAAGATTTCAAGAGTCCATGAGGTTGGAAACCGTGTCCATCAAACACTTTCAGGGTGGTTGGGGACAAAATAAGGTCAGGAGAACCAAGGGCTCTCTAACAAGGCAAAGACATGGCACAAGTGGAGGCTCTCTCATCCAAAACAATATGATGGATTGTGTGTTCACTAAAAAACACTTGAATTTGGAATTCTAAGTGATGGGAGACTGTAAGTTTTAAACCTGTGAAGTAAAGAGATGCATATAGATTCTTAAGAGAAACAAAATTTAATCAATGGCTCATACACAAAGTACACATAGATTTTATACCGAAAACCCTCAACCGGGAAAACCTTTCTTATATTCATTAACGAATTTCACCATTCACCATACAATATATACAATGTTTTTAGGTATTCCGTAGATACCAAAACCCTAATCCCTTAATCTGGGATTAGTTTAGTAAACCGCTAAAAATAGAAAAATCTGCTAAAAATAGCAAAAACTGCCCAAAAAACTACTACGAGGGATTGTCAGACACAGTTGTCGAATCTGACGCGCCCACACACACATGCAAAGAATATAACACATACCCAACATTCTCCCACTTGTTGTTTTCTTTGCATCCATGGGTCCACAAGATTATATATAGTCAACAATCCAGGGCAACAATGCCCATTGTTACTCTACACCAGGAGAACTTTTTTGTGCTCACAGACTTTGTCAATGAATCTACAACATTCTTCAAAGTGTCAACCTTTTCCAGTAACACCTTCTTTTCATCAACCATGTCTCTCAAAAAATGATACTGAACATCAATATGATTTGTCTTCAAATGATAAGTTGGGTTCTTTGCCAGGAAGATTGCACTCTGACTATCACAATCTAATCTCACTGCTTGTTGTACCAACCCAATACCTAAACACAATGTTTGTAACCATATTGCTTCCTTTCTTCAATGAGTGGCTGCCATGTATTCAACTTCTGTAGTTGAGAATGCCACTACAGCCTGTCTTTTTCTCATCCAACTGATTGCTCCTCCAAGTAGGTTAAACACATACCCACTTGTAGATCTTCTATGATCTAGATCTCCAGCCCAATCTGCATCAACAAAGCCATGTATGTCCACCACTCTGTCCAATCCTGGTCTTCCTTGGTAGCATAATCCATAATTGGTAGTGCCATGCAAATACCCGAAGACCCTCTTTACTGTTGTCCAATGATCCTTCCCTGGTTTTGACATATACCTGCTCAAAAATCCCACTGCATGTGCAATGTCTGATCTAGTACAGACCATTGCATACATCCAACTGCCAACTGCACTGGCATACAGAACATGGGACATGTCCTCTTCTTCTTCCTGTGTCTTGGGACACTGATCTGCAGATAACTTTACACCTATAGGAATATGAACCTTGACCGGTTTACTTCCATGCATATTAAACCTATGCAATATTGTCTCAACATATTTTCTTTGATTCAACCAGAGTTTCCTGTTTGCATGATCTCTTTTAATCTCTGTTATCACTGAAATTTCGTCCGCACATGGCGACAAGAACTCCGCATTGTCAAAACAGCAATGAATTCATTCATGGCACTGAATTAATCTCACAGCATTCCAGAAGGGTCAAAAACTATACAAAGTAACCAAAAATTGAAAGGCGCTTTACAATAGTTTGGTGCGCGTGCACATGCGCAGGAAAAACATGTATTATGCGCGCATGCGCGCACGATGCGCGACTGTTAGTGCAAAAACCCGTGCACCTGCTAAAACAACGCATTTATTGAATTGGCCGGCCTCCCAACCACTTACAGACCAGCTCCCAATCTGATTTGACTCCCAAATCCGAGCTGAATCCGCAGGGTAGGCAGGTTAATGACCTAATGAAGCCCTAAAGAGCCCCTTTTCACACTTTGAAGAGGTTACATAATCACCCGGTGATCTGCTATAAAAATCCATGAAGAAACATTGTTTTCGCAAGGAATTTCATGTATTGTTATGCTGCTGAGATTGTCAAGGACTCATTCTTTGACGATAACACATTGGCAACATTTCACAGAGCCATTCACCTCTCCATTGAGTGGATGTGCTGGGAGTTCTTTCACCATCATTCTCAGTTCTTCGCATTGTAAGGAAAGCAAGTTTGTGAGGGCCTCAAGAGCCTTCCTTTGGGGGAAGAAGGAACCACTATTCTCTTCCTTCATTGTGCTCTGATTTCATCAATTGACCAGCTCAAAACCATTGGTGATATCGGTGTTTTTTGTGTTTATTGTTTCTTTATCCATATGCTCTCAGTTTTAGTTTGTTTTCATTTGATTCTTGTTTATAGTTTGTTTTGTTTCCTCTAACCTTTCCTTCCACAGCTGTCATGCTCTGCAAGACCCAACAGGGCATGTAAGCTCCCTCGATTTGCTCACCAGGTGACGAATTGGGTGCAAACAGACTGGCAACTCCACTGGGGAGTAGGTATCAATTCCTCCCTCATTTGGGTTTATTTTGCTTTCCTTTTGGTTTTATTAACTTGCAGGTACACAAACCGGCCTCCGTCGACCTGCTAACCAGTCGATTCATAGGAGAATTGAGAGAAATCCATCCGGATTTTCTTTCTCGTTCACTTGTCACAGGCGCGCGGGTATTCCACCCCACAGACGCGCATATCGAGCGCATGCGCCTGCACAAAATTTTCTCTCTGCGTGCATGCGCTTTAGTTCTCAATTCTGTCAGCGCGCGGGTGCAATATGCGTTTCTGTCTACACTGAAGGCCGCACATCTGAACTAAATTTCTCATTGTAAGGTTTTTGGATGTGGGGAAAGTCATTTTCCTTCTCAAGAATGATGCTATGCATGCTCTAAATACTGCACTACTTAGACCCCTCAACTTATAAAGGGGATAGTCAGACAAACATAAGCACTTAGGTGGATAAAAATTATTTTCCCTTATTTGCTTTCTGCCACACGGATGGCTTGCTTTGATTTATAATCTAAGGAACACATCAATTTTAATCACATCTAAA
>JASDQU010099976.1:257097-280934 GCA_032191745.1 Picea mariana | reverse complement strand
CAACAAAGCCTGAGCTCCCCCCTCTCTTCTTCACCCTGTCATTACTGCGAGCCCTTTTTGTAAATGGGGAATTGACTTTATGACTTGTAATCCCCCCTCCAACAATGGTCACAAATACATTGTTGTCGCTGTTGATTACTTCACCAAATGGGCCGAAGCTATGCCCACTTTCAACAACACCGCTGACACTGCAGCACGTTTTTTCTTTAATCACGTCATATCCCGTTTTGGCGTACCACTCCAGCTCGTTTCCAACCATGGAAAACACTTCGAGAATGAGATCTTCGTCGAACTCTCATCTCGGTTAGGCTTCTCTCATGAATTTTCCTCACCATATTAACCTCAGTCAAACGGACAGGTCGAGGCAGTAAAAAAAGTTCTCAAGACCATGTTACAGTGCACGGTTAATAAACATAAAACCAATTGGCATCACATGTTATTTTCCACGCTATGGGTTATCAAACAGAAGTAAAAACCGCTACGGGCTTCACGCCATTCCATTTAGTCCATGGGGTTGAGGCAACTCTTCCCATCGAGTGAGAAATACCCACCTTACGCACCGCAATTGAGCTATTACCTGACACTGCTCCAATGGAGCAGCGCTTGCTGAACTTGGAGTCACTGGATGAAGATCGCCGATATTCATTACAAAACAACGAGGCAGCTAAAAAATGATCCAAAGCTACCTTTGATCGCCATGTCAACCTTCGTTCATTCCGAGAAGGCGACCTCGTCCTGGCCTATGATATTTCCCATGATACCTTTGGCCATGGAAAATTCGAATCACTTTGGCATGGCCCTTACATCATCCAACATTGCCTCACCAAAGGTGCCTACATCTTGGCCTCCCCCAAATGCCTCTCACTCAAGGAACCCGTCAATGGGTTGTACCTCAAGAAATTTTATGCTTAGAAGTAGTCATTCTACTTTAGGTTACTTTTTCTTGTTTAGTGTTTTTAATCTTTTTTCTCCTACCCTCTCGTCTAAACTATCCTTTGTGCTATGGACAGATGCTTCCTCCACCAGCCTACAACATTGGTTACGCCGACGACGCCAACCATTGGACACAAAATCTCGCTTCAGCTGCTTGGGCTCTTTACACCCCCTCACATGACATGCTACATTCAAGCGGCATATGTTTGGGACCAACAACCAACAACCAATCCGAATACACTGCTATCATTGGCCTCTTGACCGACGCCTAGCATCATCATATTCGTCACCTTAGCGTCTTCCTCGACTCTCAACTAGTCGTGCTACAGCTCAACAATGTATACCGTGTACACGATCCGTGCCTCTTTCGCAAATACCTGCAGGTTAGACTGTTATCCCGACATTTTGATTCCATTACATTTACACATATTCCACGACAATTGAATCAAACAACAGATGAAATAGATAACATAGTGTTAGATTGGCACATATCACATCAAGCTACACATACATAACACATCTCATAAATCCTATCACAGCATATAGATAAGATAGACATCATCATCATTATCAACAAAAAACACATGTAGACAACATCAGGATCACAAAATATGTATACTCATATATATATATCGGCCCATCAGGCTATCCGAATGTTTACATACAAAAAATATAGGTATCTGCAGGCTAGCACAACACCTCGGTACAAAAATGGGCTCACCAGCCTATAAACAAAAAGATATACATGACACATTGATCAAGGTGCCTCTATCGCACCCCCACCTACTCCTCCCTTAGGAGGCGGTGGTGGCCCCCCCCCACCTGCCCCAGGCGGTGGTGGTGGAGCATCAACAGGACCCCCCTGTCCTGGCGGCAGGCGTCCACTAGTCATCGCGGTGAGCACAGCTGCTCGTCGCACTATACCCCGCCATGGTGGCGGTAACCCTATGCACTGCTCCAGGAACCCCTTGTCATAGATACAGATCCACATGCCCTCAGGCACGTCTTGTAACACCGTCTCCAGATGACGATGTATATCATCAAAATCTACTCCGGCTGCCGCCGGAGGAGCATGTGATGGCCCCGCACCAGGGTCATCGAATCGGCGCCTCCTCGCCGGTCTCTCGGGCTCTGCTGGTCGCCCCGCGGCCTCATCCCGCCGACGCCTCTCTCCACGCGACAGTCTCTCTGGCTCTCGCTGAACCAACACTCTCTGCAGCTCCACCTCGCGCCCACGAGGTGCCACATCTGCACATGCACAAAACAACAAACAAATGATCATATCAGCGTCTATATCACATATGAACTGGTATATCAAAAAAAAAAAAATAACATAAATCACAACATACACAATAATCAACATACCTCGATGGTCAAAAGCCTCCCCAGGAGGCAATACCATGTCCAGGTCCTCCCGGAAGTCAACCCCAACATAGGGGTACCGAAGTATCACTTGCGACATCTGCCGCCATATCTGTGCTGCCTGCACTGTAAAATAATGGCCACCTTCGCCACCACCGTGGCGAACCAAAACTGATGACCACTGCCTCAAGCGCGGCTCTCGCGCCCCTGGCGCCTCCAGAAGAACCCTCGGGCGCAGCATCGGCACCCTCTCCAAGAACCAGGCTACCGGGATCAAGCCGAAAGAAAACTCTCCGGTACCTATGGACCGACAACGGTCCAGCTGCGCGATCATCCGCACATGCAGCATAAGACCCCATGCAAACCGCTCACGACCAACCACCACCCTCTCCAGCAGCAGCAGCTATCCACCACTGATCCGTTGGGTCGCAAGTGACCCGTACACCCGAACAATCATCACCGCTATGCAATGATGCGCCAGGGAATCAATACCAATGACACTCACTACAGTCCCAGACATGTAGTTCTCGCCTGAGAAAAATCGCTCGGCGATCTCCGACAGGGGTGTATCCCTCAGCAACACAGGCTCTGCCGGCAATGGTGTTCCTTGGAAGGGGAGTCCAGTCAAGAAATATATATCCTCCACCGCAGTGAAGGGGATCTGCTCTCCTCACACGAGGAAGCAGTGCAGATCTGGGCTCCACATCTGGAGCAGGAATTGGAGTAAGTACTTCTGTGCCAGTATCAATGGACACTCAAAAAACTTTAGCAACCCACAGGTTGCTAAAGTCGCTCGCACCTCAGGCCCGACATTTCCCACTGCATCTCGCAACTGCGACCAATCTCGCTCACGCCACCGAACTGCCATAGTAACTGCTGGCCACCTGCACACAACACAGAGTCCTATATCAACATATGCAACCATCCAATGCATCAAAAAGACTCATTTTCACCCCTTAAAACTTGCCTCAAAGGCGCATTTTTTTTTTTTTTTTCCCACAGGCGCGCACATGTGCACACCTGTTCACTACACAGGTGCACACTTAAGCGCACCTGTTCATTACATAGGCGTGCTCTTGAGCGCACCTGTCCAAGCTTACAGCCATGCACTAGTGCGCGACTATCCACCTCACAGGCACGCCTATAGGGCGCGCCTTAATTTCCCATTCACGCGCACCATTGCGCGTCTATTCTGTGGACAGGCACGCACGTATGCGTGCCTTCCACTGAATTGCCCGCACATGTGGGCCCACATCCTATGAAAAATTCCCTCAAACCCTTTGTACGGCCCCCCGTAACTACCCTGCCCAAAAATTGGAAACCTAGTTCTATGCAGGATGATCAGACCACTAACCTGACACTCGCACACCGTCAATTGGATACCCCGTGCTCCCTGAAACTCCAAATCTCCTCTGCAATCTGCTCGTCCAGTCATTGTAGTAGCAGGTACAAATGAGGTGGCAATGTGGGCCCTACAGCTATATATAGGCCTTTTTCCAAACTTCCACTCAACATTCCGGGAGCCCAAGGTGTCCATTTTTCAAACCGTCTTCAGCCATGGGATCAGCGTCCTGTCACCTACATTACAACAGTCTCTGGGTCACTTTTCATCATGAGCCCCCGGGGCACCTTTTTTTCATTTCATGGTCAGGTGCACACGTGCATAGTCATATTTATCAAATACAAGCTCATATCTTTGATTCTCTTCAGATATTGTTCACTTTGGGTATTTGGTTGTTATGTGCACAGGTACTGGCTCATCGGTCGTCAACATCATCCCTTCAGGTATATATTCAGCACTGGCATGTAGTCTCTCCCCCTGTATTGCATTTACATTTCTAGTCACACCCTCTGATATTGGCCTTTAGGATCCTTATTCCCGGCTCTGTAGTACCCACACCTCCATTTGCATCTGCAATACTGTAACCCGGTAGCATTCTCACCCACATGAGTTGTCCCATTCATAGCACTTTTTGGCACTTTTTGACACTCATGCTGTTCTTCATTACCCTTTAGGGATGGGAGTCCCAATAGTCTTTCATCATGTCGTGAATCAGCCACATACTCTTTCTCTTCATGTTGCTAGCTTTCCCACATGGACTCCCAGATTATCTCTTTATGGTTCTATTTTTTTACTTGCACCTTCGCAAGATCATGATCCCTTCATTTCATCCACACTCAGTTTGCCCATCTGCGAACCTACCCTCATTTCACCTACCTCATACAGAAACTCACCAATGGGGCCCCCACCCTTCATCAGTTTCCCAAGACAATTCTTCCCTACCTGGGGCACGCATTTCACACTGGGGCACCCGTTTCTGTATTTGTACATTTCTCCCCAAAATTATTCATTATTTATTTGTACAAACACCTTTATTTCCAGTCATTACATTCTTTGTCGTCACCGTTGGCGACTTGCTTTCTTTTGGCCACACACAACCCATGTCACCCTTGGTTGGAGCATTACTTATCATCTACCCTTGCTGGCATCGTCCATATCTTCAGAGTACTCCACAGGTCAGTTACCTCTACCCTCTGAATTTTTTCACCTTGTCTCGCCTCTGGCACAACTTATCACCGGTCTTGTCGTCCCCCTGACACTTGACCTTTTTACATGGTTGCGGCCACTGTTTCTCTCATACATCCTCCAGCCAAGGGCAGTCTTGAGTCTTCCCACTTCTTGACTTCGTCCATGTACCTCTGCCACTTCCTCACCTCAGTAGATTCCACGAAGCCCTTTGCTTCTGGGAGTCGCGTTCCCCTTTTGTCGACATCAACACACTTTTCCAGAAGGGCGACAATATCTTGATTCTCATTCTCTATTTTAATGAGAGATCTCAGACGGCACAGGGTGAAACACCATTGCTCCCTGCTGTCGTTGGCCCCCATAACATTCGATGCCAACACTTTCTCATGTTATGGTGGGTCTTACTTTGTGACTATTGCAGTTATTTTTGTCATTTGTCGAAGACCTCTGAACTTGGTAGGGCCATCAATGCCCACATCATCGTCGCTGATTATTACCGCGATCATTGCCTATTATTCAGAGTATGTTCCTTTGCAGAATTGTCTCCTACCTTTATCATTACCGCCCCTGCGGGAGATGCAGTTGTCTACACCAACACTTCCATCATCTTTTTTCAGAGTTACATAACACGAGCATGGGGCATGCCCGCCTCGTTTGTACACAGTTGTATATTTTTCTGCACAACTCTCAGAAGGTCGGGTCCTACCGGTTCCTTTTTTCTATAACGGATCACTCTGAATGGTCTCACTATTGCTCTCCCTTACAACAACATTTTCAGTAGAAGAAACATTGATGGATTTCGGCTATACGTATGCTCCTAACCTCATCCATCATGGGGCATCTGTTATCACTGAAATTTCTTCCGCACATGGCGACAAGAACTCCGCATTGTCAAAACATCAATGAAGTCATTCATGGCACTGAATTAATCTCACAGCATTCCAGAAGGGTCAAAAACTATACAAAGTAACCAAAAATTGAAGGGCGCTTTACAATAGTTTGGTGCGCGCTCACATGCGTAGGAAAAGAACGTATTATGCACGCATGCACGCACGACGCGCGGCTGTCAGCGCAAAAACCCTCGCACCTGCTAAAACAATGCATTTATTGAATTGGCCGGCCTCCCAACCACTTACGGACCAGCTCCCAATCTGATTTGAATCCCAAATCCAAGCTGAATCCGCAGGGTAGGCGGGTTAATGACCTAATGAAGCCCTAAAGAGCCCCTTTTCACACTTTGAAGAGGTTACATAATCACCCGGTGATCTGCTATAAAAAGCCATGAATAAACATTGTTTTCGCAAGGAACTTCATGTATTGTTATGCTGCTGAGATTGTCAAGGACTCATTCTTTGACGATAACACATTGACAACATTTCATAGAGCCATTCACCTCTCCATTGAGTGGATGTGCTGGGAGTTTTTTTACCATCATTCTCAGTTCTTCGCATTGTAAGGAAAGCAAGTTTGTGAGGGCCTCAAGAGCCTTCCTTTGGGGGAAGAAGGAACCACTATTCTCTTCCTTCATTGTGCTCTGATTTCATCAATTGACCAGCTCAAAACCATTGGTGATATTGGTGTTTTTTGTGTTTATTGTTTCTTTATCCATATGCTCTCAGTTTTAGTTTGTTTTCATTTGATTCTTGTTTATAGTTTGTTTTGTTTCCTCTAACCTTTCCTTCCACAGCTGTCATGCTCTGCAATACCCAACAGGGCATGTAAGCACCCTCGATTTGCTCACCAGGTGACGAATTGGGTGCAAACAATCTCCATTCCCAAAATGAAGTTAGCAACACCGAGATCCTTCATGTCAAATATGGAGGATAGCTGCGATTTCACCTCCTTGATAACATCCATGTTATTTCCTACCAACAACATGTCATCAACATACAACACTACATAAATGAAGTGATTACCAACATGCTTGGAATATACACAGTGATCAACCTTGCTTCTTACAAATCCCAATCCAAGGATGTATGTGTCAAAATTTTGGTACCACATCCTAGGTGATTGCTTCAGACCATATAATCACTTCTTTAGCTTACATACCAACTCTTTCTTTCCCTTCACTACAAAGCCTTCTGGCTGCTTCATGTAGATTTCTTATTCCAGATCCACATGTAGGAATGTTGTCTTCACATCCATCTATTCCACTTCAATATCAAAAGAAACAACAATAGATAAAAGAAATCTAATAGAATTTAACTTAGCAACGAGAGAAAAAAATATCACCAAAGTCAATTCCCTCTATCTGGGAATAACCTTTTGCTACTAATCAAGCTTCGTATTTCTCCACTTTACCTTGTGCATTAAACTTCTTCTTGAACAACCATTTTCTACCAACCGATTTTCTTCTAGATGGGAACTCAACTATATCCCATGCCTCATTCTTATCCAAGGCATCCATTTCTTCAACCATGGCCTTCTTCCAGAGTTTACTATCATCTGAATTCACTGCTTCCCTGAAAGTTCTGGGATCATCATCAGTAATAGATAAAGAAAAATTGGAACGAAAATCAGGTGGAGTATACCTTTTTGGTTGCCTTCTATATGTCACTGATTTCCTCAATACTGGGGTATGAGGTTCTTCTTCTTCTTCTTCTGCTTCCTCTTCTTCAGATGATTCAGATTTAGCATCATCCAACTCAAGCTCTATTTTCTCAGGTTCATCTTGCATTGGTAGGAATTCCTGTTTGGACACATCTTTTACCTCTCTGAAAACAACATCTCGACTGTAAACAATTTTCTTGGTTTCTGGGTTCCAAAGCTTATAACCTTTCACACCATCTTTATAACCAATAAATATACACTTTTCACCCTTTTTATCCAACTTACTTCTATTTTCCTTTGGAACATGTACATAAGCATCACAACCAAACACTCTAAGATGTTGAAGAGAGGGTTTCTTTCTATACCATACCTCGTGTGGATTTTTATCATCCAACGCTAATGAAGGTGATCGATTGACCAGGTAACATGTTGTACCCACTGCCTCTGCCCATAATTCTTGTCCTAACCTGACACAGTTGAGCATGCTCCTTGCTTTTTCCATTAGTGTCCTGTTCATCCTTTCTACAACTCCATTCTATTGAGGAGTGTATGGAGTAGTCTTCTGCCTTGCTATACCACACTTCTTACAGAATTCTTCGAATTCATTTCCACAAAATTCTCCACCATTATCTGTTCTCAATACCTTTATTTTCTTCTCTATCTGATTTTCTACTAGAGCCTTAAACTCTTTAAATTAATCAAATACCTTAGATTTCTTTCTAAGAAAATAAATCCATGTGTTCCTTGAAAAATCATCTATGAATGAAACATAATACACAGATTTACCTAGGGATGGAACAGGAACAGGTCCAAACACATCACTGTGTATCAAATATAATATCCCCTTTTCTCTTGTAACACCAGATGGGAATATTACTCGATTATATTTACCATATATGCAATGTTAACATAAATCAAAATCCAGAGTGCAATTAGAGATACCTTCAACCATACCTTTACCATGAAGTGTTTGAAGGACCTTTTCTCCAATATGCCCCAGTCTTTGTTGCCACAACATGGTCTTCTTTTCTATGACAGTATTGGTCTTGTCTCCTTCATTTCTCTACTCAAGGACAACAGAACTGTTACACCCATTAGTATAAGTGATTCCCAACAAATTGTATAGAGTTCCACATCGAACTCCCCTCATCAACACCATTTCTCCTCGTACCATCTTGCAAGTGTTCTTTCCAAATATAGTATCCACTCCTGCATCATCCAACTTTCTTACATATATTAGGCTCCTGGCAAGTTTTGGAATGTGCATAATCCCAGGGAGAGTTCTAATCCTTCCATATTTTAGAAACAACTTAACCCTTCCACGTCCATGATTGTTGCTATCGAGTAATCTCCTAGGACTGCATCACCACCATCATATTTTTCATATTCAGAGAACCACTCCTTGTGAGGAGTAATATGGTATGATGCACATGAGTCGATCAACCATACATCAAGGTCTGCATGTGTACTTGTAGATGTCAAGTAAACATCACCTCCTTCTTCAGTGGAGGTTTTTGCCTCTGTGGAAGAGGTACTATTAGATCCCTTTGTTTTTTCAACCTATTTAGACTTGCAATCTTTCTTATAAATCCCTATTTTACCACACTTCCAACATTTCCTCAAAGATTTCCTGGAGACTTAGATCTACCTGTAGATTTAGATCTCCCCCATGAAGGCTTACTAGGGTTCCTGTCTTGGGTACACCCTCTTACAAATAAATCATTTGTGCTGTGACCATCCATGCTTTTTCACCTCATCTCTTCAGATAACAAGGATGCAACTACATCTTCATACTTCAATGTAGATTGAGTGGTACTACCTATTGCTACAACCAGATTATCCCAAGAGTCTGGAAAAGAACACAACAAAGTAATACACTTATCTTCTTCTGTAATCATAATATTAACATAGCCAAGTTGACTTACCAGAGTATTAAAGGAATTTAGGTGCTCTGTCACATAATCTCCATCTTCCATCCTAATATGATACAACTTATTTCGAAGAAACAACTTGTTTACCAGGGACTTTGATTGATACAAATTCCCCAACTTATCCCATAGTTCCTTGGCCGTAGATTCTCTTGAGACAGTCAGCAACACCAAATCTGCCATATAGAGTCGAATAATACTCCTTGCTCTTCTGTCCAACTTCTCCCAATCTTCCTTCGACATACTAGTAGGTGGTGTACTGGTAGTTTGTGTACTAGTAGGTTGTGTACCAGTAGTCTGTGTGCTCGTAGACGGTGTACCAGTAGGTTGTGTACCAGTATCCACAATGATCCATTGTTCTTTGTCTACAAGAAGGTCCTCCATCTTGAGCTTCATAGCTCAAATTTTTTACCGCTGAACTTATCTATCTCGATTCTAGAAGAGCTCGCCATTCCTCTTTCTATACTCGAATCTCCACTGCAAAAGCTCCCACTAAACCTAGGTTTATCACAGACCCAAGATAAACTTGATCTATCAAGACCAAGCCAAACCCTCAACAACAAAGGCGTCCCTCTGAAGCCAAAAACGAGCTCTGATACCACATGTAAGTTTCAAACCTGTGAAGTAAAGCAATGCATATAGATTCTTAAGAAAAACAAAATTTAATCATTGGCTCATACATAGAGTACACAAAGATTTTACACCGGAAACCCTCAACCGAGAAAACTTTTATTATATTCATTACCGAATTTCACCATTCACCATACAATATATACAATGTTCTTAGGTATTCTGTAGATACCAAAGCCCTAATCCTTTAATCCAGGATTAATTTAGTAAACTGCTAAAAATAGCAAAAACCGCCCAAAAAACTACTACGAGGGATCATCAAACGTAGTTGTCGAATTTGATGCGCCCACACACACACATGAAAAGAATATAACACATACCCAACATAGACTCTCTCCTTAAAATAGTCCATATTAAATGTAATTAGGTTTGACTCCTCAGGATCCATGGCTCCAATGGCTGACAATAGAGTTCTACGTTGATTTGGAAAGTGTCGTAGAACTTCGAGGACTTACATAGCGCAAGGTGCTTGCACCAAATCTTCAACGATGTTGTAGTTTTGGGCAGCGTGGGCATTTGGATTAAATATCTCTTTTCGAATTACACCCTTGGGCGGGCACAACACTGCGTTAGAAATTGGATTCTCAATCTGAAGAGGATTGGAAGATGAAGGAGGAGTAGAGTTAGAAGGTTGGTCAACAACCTTTCCATTATTCTTATCAGCTGGATGAGTGTCATAGGTATTCACACGAATTGTGACATTAACTATCTTAAAAATGTAAACCTTAGAGGTGCTTGTGGAAGCATCCCCATGGTGGGAATGACCTGGGTCTCCTCCTTGTGGAGGGACTAGGTTTTGTGCAACTGAGTGTTTTTGCTGAATCAATTGGGAGGTACCCTTTAGACATTTAGTGACAAAATCATGACGAGGACAATATTTTGTGTAGCGTTCTTCCTCACAAATCATACAAGGAAATTTAGGTTTCCTTGTCGGTTGAGTATCAACAGACTTAGGATTATCCTGCTCGTTAGAAGATTTCTTGTATTCTCCCTTTTTCTTCTTACCTCATGGTTGCTGATATGAAGAAGATTGGACTGCATTCACCTTAGAGGTTTGAGCAGGAGCGGAAGTAGTTGTGGTGTTTGGAACATAATTAGATTTTTAAGTAGGTCTTGACGGATCATTTGACAAACGAGGAGCATTAGGGATCATATCGTAAAGTGTGCCATAATGGGAGTAAAACAAATCCAAATACTACGCACGACTAATAGCCTTATCCCCAATAACTAATTTTCCCATAGCAACATCACGAGCTATGGGAGGCAAGAGAGAATTTGTAAACCAATCCGCGAGGAGTTGGTCCAAAATTGGAGCTTTAATCAACCGTCTCCGTCGTCTCCACTCATGAATATGATCATATATGTGGGTGGAAGAGGATTGTCGAAGATATGTTTTGTACCAGTCTCGTACCATATAGGAAACTAAAAATGTGTCAAGAAATCCATGGCAAGAGAGTTAAAGTCGACAAAAGAGTTACGCAACAGTTCAATGTACCATTTTGTTGTTGCACCTATAAGTGCTCTATGAAAAAGTCTAAGATGAATGGAATCGTCCATCAAAGAGTTGGAAGAACACCATAAATGGAAAGTCATAACATGATTTTTAGGGTCTTCCCCAGGTTTTTCGTCAAATTTCAAAATGTTGGATGGTAATTTGGCAGGGATGGTGGGCCAAAACGGGGCATGAAGGATGGGATCATTTGTTAAACGTGATAGATATGGCATATCTAATGTAGCTAAGAACGATAGATGTCAGTTAGGTTGTTAATACTAGTGATAAATATATTGCATAGGAACACTAGTAGAACCATATCCAGGTTATTGTGAAGTGACAAAACTAGATGGTCCTCCCATATAAGGTGGTTGTTCGGGTTGTCCACCTATGTAAGGTGGTTGTCCTATTTTTTCACCCATGTACTATGATTGAACAGGTGGATCTCCTACATACTGTGATTGACCTATTGGACCCCCTTTGTATGGTGGTGGAAGGGATTGTTGTGTTTGAATCATAAAGTTTACGAATTAATAGGGCATAGTTCCTTGTGGAGGAATGCCCGCTGTATTGGGTTGAGTCCACAAAGGGTTCGCAACTCCTAGATATGGATKCCCAGGATACAAAACAATGGTAGCAGGGATAGAAGGACTTGCAGGAGTGGTTTTCCCCCATGCCGGTTTATGTTGCAACCAGGTAGGATTCCCCTCAGTAAAAAATTTCCCTGCAGATGAAGGTTGTCCCCCCATTGAAGATTGACCTCCAATGTAGGGAGTAATAATMTTTGATGTGTGATATGGAGGTTGAGTATCTTTTGTAACCATGGTTGTGTGAATGGCTTGATTGCTGTCCATTTGACMTATGGGATGACCAARTAAAGCACTTCGCATGTGCATGTGTGGAAAAAATGAAGTAGGAATATTACCTGACTCGGGTGCAAGAGGAGATGAATGCATAAGTGGTTGAGTCAAGGTCACTTGGGTCACTAATGTTTTTGTTAAATAATAAGAACCAACAACATCAACTACAAGAGTTGTGGAAAAATATGAATTCCCAAGTCGTTCAGGAAAACCAAATATTGGTGGGTTCATGCCAAAGGATGATGTAATGGTTGAATCGGGCAGTAAGCGATAAGAAGAATAAGAATCAATGTGTATCGTGGATAGTGGATTAAAGAGTGGTTGGCCAAGTGGATCAATAAATGGAGTATTCACAAAATATGCCAAGCTTTCTATGAAGGTTGGGACCAGTTCTTCAATGTGATGACCACTTCCAGGAGCAATGCTCCCAGTTTCATAAGTGTGATCTACAATCACTGCTTCGTAAGAAAGATTTTGTTGTGGTTTCTGAGTTCCAGGTTCCATACTTTGTATACTGTGAAAATTCTGATCCCAAGGCCGACTATGAAAAACAAAGAAACACACTCCTATGAAAATGAAAAGCAATCAACCAAGCAACAACAAATTTTAAGGATCTTCCAAAGATAGGATATCAATCCTCCAACGAAGAAGTGAGAAGCAGTTACCCTGACCTCCACATAAAAACCCTTCTCGGTGCAAGCAACCCTCACTTTTGTGGGATAACCCTCCAAGGGTACTGAGAGTGTGATATGACATCTACTGCATGTACTGTGGGAATACCCCCACAATCACCTCTGTAGATACCTAATAAAGGCCACTAAAGTTACCAACTAGAAATAAACCTTTGGGGGGGTACAGTTGACAGTCGGGACCAAACGTATGGGCATGATATTAAATTATGAAGCGCTTCAAGAGAACTTAAGACAAGTGGACTGGTAGGACTCCAGAGGACCCCTAACAGATTCAAAGTTCACGAAGCACCGAGACCAAATGAAACCAGTAGTTTCTCAAGAATAGCCTCCAATATATGATGTTTCCGCTACGATTGGTTAAGATTTGGAGGGGTAATATACATTGCTCTCCTGTACGTAACCTCATGTTTATCCCTTGTGTGAGAGGGGGTTCCCGACTATGCTTATACAAAAGTTGGATTTAAATGCTCTTTAATGTTCTACAGTCTCTTTAGTAGTCTTGGACAATTTACTTACTTCACCTAGTCCAATGAATCTAATACTAAGCTACTGTTGGTCTACTAAAAAAAAATATTCAAATTTATTTTATTAGTGCGTTGTTGATTTTAATGGATTTTAACTCAAAGGGTTCACAGAGATGAAACTGATGATGTGTAAGAGACTCGACTCCAAAATAATGAAAAATAGTGATATGCAGTTCTTTCTTTCAATGAATTCTATGTACGAGAAGGAGAAGAGTTATATTCTTCTTAATCACAAGAAAACACTCAAAACAATGCAACTTTAAATTCTGAGATCAAGACGATGCCAAACTATCAAGCAAACGTTTCCGAAAACTGAAAATTCTTATGCAAAAATAACTCTTTTTCCAATCATAAACCAAAGAAAACTTCCTAATGAATGTAAAATTTCTTCATTTGATTAACTATGAAAGGATATATGCAAACTTTTTGCTTATGTACTTTCAGATGAAAGAGATCTAAGTTGGAGACAAAGAAATACGAAGCAAAAATAGTCAAACAAAGTGCACTCAAAGTGGTGAGGTTTGAAAGAAAATAAGTAGAAACCTGTTCTAACAAGAACTCAATCAAGTATTCAACAATTGAAAAACATTCAAGGAGTACAAGAAAATGCAGAGAAGAATCCAAGAAAAGACAGGGAGAAAGAGAAAATACTCAAATTGTCCCGACAAAACAAGCAACTAAAAAGGGAAATTTCACATTTCTGAAAAAGTTTCAAGCCCAAATCAAGACAATAGGAAGTGATAATTATAAAATATCAACCCAAACAACTTCACAAACCAAAGTGAAAACCTTGGAAAGGACCTCTGCAAAACAAACTGGAAAAATGTGAGTAGAAAAAGGCAGAAAACCTCAAAAAAGGAGATCAATGCTCCCTAAGTCAAGGGCACAGAGCACTACAATGCTTTGTAAAGAAATGTAGAGGAGCACTTATTAGAGATCAGTTCTCTGATATGGTCTATAGGGTGTTATAACCCTAAATTGCACCATCCATGCTCACCTGGCATCAGGCCAACTCATTGCCCTTCATTGCCAAAGCCATGCTGAACAGACTCTTCAAAAACCTCCTAAATTAAGTAGCCCGCGCCCTAACCTATCATTGGGCGCGTTGGAATGCTGGCAGGCCTTATACTGCACGCGTTGGAATGATGGTTGGCCCACTACAACCCGCGTTTACCTAACAAAGAAAAAAATCAGGAAAGTTTTCGACGGAACGAAAAGCTTTGGGTCAGTTAACTGGAACTCCCAGCCATGCATGGCCGAGAGTTCGTCTAAAACCCTAGCTCCTTCTAGCCTATAAAAGAAGGGGTAGGGGTACTATTCAAAGGAGGAAAATCATAGCAAAGAAACTCTGCCCAATTGCCGAATCCGTTTTGTCCCAACCCTTTAGCCTTTCCTCAAGCTTTAGGAGAATTCAAGAAAAGCAGTTGGAGGAAAAAGAAGAGGAGGAGCCCAGGATCAGGATCAAGGAACGGTGGCCGATCTCTATAATCATTGTAAGTTGATTCATCTTGAGATTAATAAAAAGATACTTTTCCTGTCCCAAATGCATGAATCTTATGTGTTTCATTTGATTTATGTTTAATCTCTAACCCTCTAGTAGAACAATAGCATGCATGCGTAGTGTTTTTTCTTGATTACAGGATTGTCTTTGGAAGGAGCAGCAGGAGCAAGGAGATAAAGCGCAACGAAGGATCTACACCAACCATTGATAAAAAGGTTAGTTGATTCTTTCCATGTTTTCATGTGAAAAAGGGTTTTAGGTTTGGGGTAGAAGGATAAAAGTAATTTCTTAAAGGGTCATGATCTGCATGCAAGTTTAAGCCCTAGCTTGTTAGTCCCTAGGGTATAATTTCCCAACAACAGAATTGGCGACTCCACTGGGGAGTTTTTACTCTTAGGGTTTCCGGATTTCATTGAGGTTCTTGGGTAGTTCAAAGAAGTACAGTTTCAGTTTCTTTGTTTATTTGTTGTCTGTTAGGTCAAAGCTAGCAGGGAACCTGGTTATCAATACCAGTTTTTCCTTGACTGTTGCTTGACAATTTTTCTTGGGACACACAGAGGTACACGCGTCCTGCAAAAGGCCTGCACGCGTGTAACCCGCGCCCTAACCTTCTACAGCCCGCGTTTGAACGCCTGCTGTAGTGGTTTCAGTAGCGTGTAGAGCCCAGGAATCTTAAGAGGCAGTCTCCTCTTCCCTGTCAGAAGTTTGTCTTCTCAAGGGGATTTCTGGATCTTGTCTGGGTGTTGTTGGTTTACTGTCTTGTTTTCAGTCTGCCTTATTGTGTTAGTTATCCTTTTGCATTTGTTTTCTTTTTGTAAATTTTTCTTTTCTGTTGAAGTAGAAGCATCCAAGCCTTTTAGAGACCCTGGTTGTCAATACCAGAGGCGTTTTTCAGGTCTGGGCTACCTGTGTGTTGTTTTATCTTAGCTTTTATACAGACCCATGGCCTGTTTAAGTTTAGCCCGCGGGTACCCGCGCTCTGTTTTAGCTCAGCACGCGTTTGCACGCGTGCTGTCTTGGTGGTAGTCGCAGGCTTGATTGGAAGCTTTTCAGCTTGGGTGGGGCAGTCATCTCCTCCTCTGGTGAGAAGAGCTCCTCTCAGGGGTTGAGAGTTTGGGGCTGCACAGTCAGCAGGTTAGGGCATCTTATCCTTAGCCTATGTTTGTTAGTTGATGTTTGATAGAAAAGACAAAAGAGAAAGAATATTTGTTTTATGATTTTTAGGCAAGTGTTAGAATCGGTGCTGTCTTGATTGCTTTTTCGCATTTTGTGCTCTAATTCTTTTGCAATCTGCGCTTTAAGCCAGAGTTTTCTTTTCATTCTCTTGGTTTTGTTCTTGTCAACATTTTTCCTTGTTGTGTTATTTTGCAACGAAATAAATTTTTTTTTTTTTTTTTCTTGTTTCATTTTCTTCTTGGTTTGAAGATTTTGTGTTGTTGCATGAGTAGCTAGGAAAGAAGTCTCTTTGCATAAGTTTTTGCAGTGCATTTAGAGTATAAGTAGCTCGCATCTTTGAGTGAAAGTCCTTCATATTTACTGCAGGAAATCTTAGTAAATTTGAAAAGAAAAGAGGTCTTTCTTGTTGAAAAGTTGCTGGTTTTGCATTTTAGTAAAAGTTTTTGTTTCCAAGCATTTCTTGTTCATTTTTGCTTTGAGTCTTTTTACACACCATCAGTTTCACTTTCGTACCTTGTGACTTAAAAAATCCCATTAAAAGTAACGCTAAATAAAATCAATTAGACTTTTTTGTTTGTAGGGTGCATACACTAGCTCAGGACTAGGGCCTTGGAATAGGTTGGAGAGTAAATTCTCCAAGGCCACTCAAACCAAACATTGGAGTCTGTCAATAGGGAGTGTAGAAGTCCAGTTACGGAAAGTTATCCGGGACCCCCCTCTAACACAGGGGCTAAACATGAGGTTGCGTAAGGAAAGGTAGCGGAGATAACCCCTCCAAAGCTGGACCGAGCATTGTGGAGAACACATATCGAGGATTTGTTAAGGGATTTTGTCGTTTGCATTTGCCACAGAGCTTCGTGGGTCTCAAATCCGTTTGAGGTCCTCAGTTGTCTTCCGGACCATTCACTCTCGATACCTTTGATAGGTTTTGGGCTTGATACCCTGCTCATTGTGGTCTACCCGACTGCCGACTGTACCCGCCTGGTGACTGTTCACGTGTTGGCAAACTAGTTGCCAATATTTTCTAGGGACATACACGGTTGACTGCGGGGGTATACCGTGGTACCTAGGACAGACATCGGGCCATTCTTTGTAGAGTATACCCGGAGGGTGCTTCCGTATTCGAGTTTCACTTGCACCGGTAAGTTGCTCTAGTGTTGGTTGGTGTAACTGTTCTTCCAACTAGTTTAGTGCTTGCTTGATTTATCTTCTAGGGGATTTCTTTTAGCGAGTGTTACTGTTTGTTCGTGTAGAATACCTTAGCGTGTCGTGAATCTTCTCACACAGTGGAGGATTCAAATCTCCGCCGGTCACGAAGGCTTCTTGGCTTGCCGCCGGTTATACTGGAGCCACCCCCGCCACCATTGAGGCGGAAGCTGGACCATCAAGGGTATTTCGAAGCAACCGAGGCTTTTGAGCCCGAACAAACCCCCGAGGAATCAATCGCCAATATTGGATCGGTTGAAGCCCCAAACACTGATATCTGGACACCGGTTATTGTACCAGTCCAATTTACCAAATTCCTGTTAGTGCTTCATACAACTATGGAAACAAACACTGCTACTTCCTCTGGGAATTCTTCCATTCCCACCACTGTTGCTACCACCGGAGAATCATCTCCTAACTTACCGCTGTCGGTCCAGACCACCATGGCTCCGGCCGCAACTTCGTCGCAAAGTGGACCGACCCCATCCATCGTGGCGGCCACAAATCCCTTCACAACTAGTGCGACAGGCTCTCCATTTTCATATGGTATGCCTAGTTCAGGAACAAGTCCTGCACTCACTTCTTCCACTTTACAGACTTTGGGTCTGGGGGTAGGGAGCTCTAACGCTCCTCTGCAAGGTCAAATTGGGGGAATTCCTGTCCCTTTCAACGCTGTTCCTCACGCTGGAGGTCATATTCCTCCTTCGTCCCCTTCGCTTGGTGGTCCGCATCCGCAGACCGTCGGGCAGCCCACACACACAAGTTCATTTGGAGCCGGGAGTCAAGGACCACCTACACAAACTCAGTCGGTCGGTTCATCACCATTTGTCTGGAATGAGATGTTTGGTAACAACACTTTCACATCCACTGCTTTTCCGTCTGGGGGCACTCCCATATTTGGACAGTCTACTCCGGCGCAGGGTACTATTCCGGCGCCGGGGGCACATATGCCAGGACCTTGGAACTCAGGACAAGGATCCATTCCCTCCACTGGAATGTCGTTCTGGGGTAATTCTTTCCACAGTCAATGGAACCCCGGACAGACCGCTATGCCTCTCCCAACAGGACCGGCATGGGGTAATCCTACCCAAAGTTCGTCGAACATGATGAATGCCCAACATCCTATGTCCTTTATGGGGAATCAGCCAATGATGTCTCCTCAGATGAAAAACCCTTACGCTAGTCAGGGACATGGTTTCTACCAGAATCCGGGCCAACAACCAAACTTTTCCTGGCAACCTGGTGCCAGGCAAACTCCAATACACTTTTATCCAGGCTATCAGCAGCAACCTAAACTACCATTCTTGGCAATGTTACACTTGCCAGATTTGACTCGGTTGTTAAATGATCCTATTTGTCACGATCCACGTTGGCCTCCTATGCCAACAAAGTTGCCTTCGGACATTCCCAAGTTCGAGGCCAAGCCTAACGAAGATCCAGGTGATCACGTGACCACTTTCCATCTCTGGTGTTCATCTAACTCACTGAAAGATGACTCCGTCCAGTTGTGATTGTTTCAACGCATTCTCATCGGGAGCACCGCAAAATGGTACATCGAGCTTGATCGCTCATGATATTCTTCTTTTGGCGAACTGGATATGGATTTCCTTAACCATTTCCAGTTACTTGTGAGATACGACGCTTGCACCGAGTTGCTAGCCAATTTCGAACAGACGTTAGCAGACCATATCTCGGATCATATCCGAGAGTGGAGGCACCGAAAGAGTCTTATCAAGATACCCGTCCCACCAACATTCCTGCTTGAGTGGTTCCTTAAGTCTTTAGTTCCGCAGTTATCCAAAGACGTCGTGACTTCAGGGGTTTTCTCCGAGGAAGATGCCATCATGAGGGCTCAACATTTTGAGCTTATCTATTCTCAGTCTGGTTTACTGTACAACATCCTGCCGGATGCACCACGGTCAATACTTGATAAAACTAGACAAAGAGATGGACCACATGCCGATGGTATTGTTGGTTTAGCACAAACTAAGCCCGCTGAGCAATTGAATAAGAAATTGCAGCAGTTATCCATACAACACTCAGCGGCCAGCCAGACTACTGCTTTGGCTGCTCCTTCTACTCAAACGTCAAAAGTACACTCCATGTAGATGACTAACCCAAAGGCCAACCAGTAGCCTGAAGGGAAGAAAAAACAACACAAGAAGAGTAAGGGGGATAAAAAATCAACTGATAATGCTGGCGAGGGCACCACCGAAAAGAGGAAGGTGAGGTATCCGTGCAACTTGTGTGCAGAAGATCACCCGACCCATCTATGCCCTCGACTTGCGGAGGCCCAGAAGTTTGTCACACAACAACAACAAGCGGTGTTGACTAATCCCTTTCAGTATGGGAAAAATTTAACTCAAGCCTCTGCAAGTGGCGAAGGGGGGCAGCTAGGAAAACTGCCCTCCTCCAAATAATCCCTCTTCCACGAACGTATATATGGTTAAAAGTGATGCTTTCATAACGAATATAGCACACGACTATAGCAAACCAAGTGCCTCTAAGAAGGGCAAAGAAGCTGAGATCCCATCTCTTCCTCTACAGATTGAGAAGACGTTGGGTGAAACAGTGACACGCATTCCAAAGGGTGCGTTTAAGAGGGATTCTCACAATCCAAACGCAAGGGCCACCCAAAACTACTCTATGGTGGAAGATTTATCACAAACCCCTTGTGCTATGTCTGCTTTGGAGGTCCTCCAAAGTTGCCCTGCTCAGAGGAAAGCCTTGTTGACTGCTTTAGGCTCTACTGAGACTTGTAACCCAGGTACCATCATGTTAGATATGACTGACTTGAAACCTCGTTTGCCTTACCATGTCGCGTTTCAGATAGTAGTGGCTCACCCCATGAAAACTTTTACACGGAATATCTATCACACAGTGGTCGACGAGGGTGCTTCAAATTGCGTTATGTCGTTAGCATGCTGGAAAGCCATTGGTCAGCCCGAGTTGTCTCCATCACCTACTCTCCTTACTGCGTTCGATGGTCATTCTTTCCGACCACATGCCATCATTCCTTCTTTCCCAGTGCAGTTAGGGGGAAAAACCGTGTNACGAGGGCGCTTCAAATTGCGTTATGTCGTTAGCATGCTGGAAAGCCATTGGTCAGCCCGAGTTGTCTCCATCACCTACTCTCCTTACTGCGTTCGATGGTCATTCTTTCCGACCACATGCCATCATTCCTTCTTTCCCAGTGCAGTTAGGGGGAAAAACCGTGTGCGTCGAAGTAGAGGTGGTCGATGCCCCCATCGACTACAATCTCTTGTTAGGTCATAGTTGGACTTATTCCATGCAAGTGGTGGTCGCTACAATTTTCTGAGTCTTATTGTTTCCACATGAAGGTCGGATAGTGACCATAGATCAATTGTCCTTCTCTCGGCCTGACCCAGCCTTGGGGGCATCCACGGTTCCTTTGGTAGATAATCCTCAAGCCGATGTCGTTAACATAGGAGTTGGTTTGTGCCCATATTTGATGGGTACTTTTGATTACCCACCTCCTCAAGGCGATGTCAAGATTATATCGACTCACCACAAGGCTGAGATTTTCCATGTTTCGTCGTTCCGCACGAATTACTTTGAGGATCCGTGGATTCTTCCTTCCCCATCAGACACAATGGATGCGACGGGGCATGTGGGCATGTCTATGCCCTTGTCGGCCACTTAAGTAGCGTACTCTTTGGTTCAGCAAACTTCAGCTACTCCGGATTCGACTCCCACACAAGAGTTGGATCCACTTTTTGAGCTTATCTGGGCTCAGGATTCTCTTGCCAACACCGATTCGTTAGATTTAGTCTTGCCTTCGGATGAAGCTATAATCGAAGAAATGACTGGTCTAGACAAACCCTGGGAAGATCTTCATCGAAGATCATATTTCCTCCCAGAGTTACACCGAATCGAGGCAGGAGAATTCACTATCACCATGACGGGAGATCAGCCATGTCCCATTAACCTCTTAGCTACTCGGGACATTTACGCTGAGGGCAATATGGCGACTATCGCTGCAACCATACCTATCAACATCTCTCGAACCCTTGGCATCGTGGAGAATGTCTTCGTCGGAGCGGATTGCTCCCCCGAAGAGATTCAGATTTACACAGATCTTTTCAAAGAATTCCGCGACGTTTTTGCCTGGTCTTATGAGGAAATGCGAGGCATCGATCCGAAAATAGTTGAACATGATATCACTACATATCCTGATGCTAAGCCTATTCGAAAGAAACTTTGTCCAGTTAATCCTAGGAAAGAAGCAGCCATCAAAGCTGAGGTTGAGAAATTGCTTAAGGCCGGGTTCATATACCCTATCCACTTGACTCAATGGGTGTCAAATCCCGTGCCGGTCGATAAAAAACAAGGCACAATTCGCGTCTGTACTGATTTCCGTGATTTGAACAAGGCATGTCCAAAAGATAATTATCCAACCCCATTCATCGACTAGATCATTGATGAATGCACCGATTGTGAAGCCTTTTCGTTCATGGATGGTTTTTTGGGCTATAACCAAATCCAAATCAAACCCGAGGACCAACGCAAAACGAGATTCATTTGTCTATGGGGTACATTCGCTTATCGTAAGATGCCTTTTGGCCTCAAAAATGCTGGAGCCACTTTCCAATGGGCCATGTCTTTTGCATTTCATGACCTCAAGCATATAGTCGAGGCCTATCTAGATGATTTAGCATCATGCTCTTGCAAGCGAAAGGATCCTCCGATGCACCTCCGACTAATCTTTGAACGCTGTCGCTACTTCAGGATTCTCTTGAATCCCAACAAGTGCAACTTTTGTGTCATGTCAGGACGTTTGTTAGGTTTCATAGTTTCAACAACAGGGATCATAGTGGATCCTCTTAAGGTGGAGGCAATAGTTCAGTTTCCCCCCCCACGCACAATTTTACAACTTCAGAGTCTTCAAGGTAAGGCGAACTTCTTACGACGCTTCATCGCCAACTATGCCGAAATCACCAAGGGCTTCATGCATTTACTGAAGAAAGACGTTCCCTTTTTCTGGGATGAAGCAGTGCAACGCTCTTTCGACGCATTGAAACACGCCCTTACAACCGCACCTCTGCTACGGCCACCGAATTATAACAAGGATTTCCTATTATATCTGGCTGCCGCAGAGTCAACTATAGGCATGGTTTTAGTTCAGGAAGATGATTCATTTTCTGAATACGTGATATATTACCTGAGCTGAGGCCTCGTAGGACCGGAACTTAATTATACTCATCTCGAAAAACTTGTGTTGGCAGCAGTTCATGCTGTTCAACGGTTTTGTCACTATGTTCTGTTTCGCAAGACCACCGTCGTAGATGTCGTGAATCCATTTCAGTACATGTTGACACGACGATTTATCGACGGAAAAATCAGCAGGTGGATGGTCATCCTCCAATAATTTGACTTTGACTTCGTTTCAGCAAAGTCCAAGAAGTCATTGGTCTTCGCAGAACTTATTTTGGAACTTCCGGTTGAGTCAGGTGACGTTGTGCCTAAGGAGTCGCCTATCCGGGGGGATATGTTTTTGATTGAATCGTCAGACCCCTGGTACGGAGATATACTGATCTATCTCCAGACTTTGAAGTGCCCCACCTCTGGTTCTCGTGATGAGCGTCGACGGATACGCCATCAGGCCAAGAACTATCTCATACTCAATGATACGTTGTATCGAAGAGGTGTAGACTGTATCTTACGTCGATGTCTCACTCATGAGGAGGCTGTCATAGTGCTCAACGATTGTCATACAGGAGCCTATGGTGGTCATTTATCTGGGTTGGCAACAACCCAAAATTTTTTACGAGCAGGTTACTTCTGGCCCACACTTATTAAAGATTGTATCGAGTCGGTCAAGAAGTGCCATCCATGCCAAATCTTCTCACGGAAGATGAGGGTACATCCAGCTCCCATGTTTCCTGTTATCACCGTCGGTCCCTTCACCAAGTGGGGGATTGATTACACTACTTGCAACCCCCCGTCAGCTAGGGGGCACCGCTATATCATTGTGGCTGTTGACTACTTCACTAAGTGGGTCGAAGCTATGCCGACGTTCAAAGATGATGGAGAGACTGCAGCTCTCTTCTTATTTAACCAGATTATAGCATGGTTCGGAGTCTCGAGAGAGATTGTCACTGACCATGGTAGTCACTTTCAGAACCAAATGATGTCCGAGTTAACATCAAAGCTTGGGTTACGGCAAGAACACTCATCACCTTACTACCCCCAAGCCAATGGGCAGGTGGAAGCTGTTAACAAAACGTTTAAGACAATGCTACAACGAACCATCAACTCAGCCAAGTCAAATTGGCATTTGATGTTATATTTGGCATTATGGGCTTACCGAACATCAGTTAAGACTGCAACCGGTTTCTCACCTTTCCAACTCGTTTACGGGCTGGAGGCAGTCTTGCCCATCGAATGTCAAATTCCATCTCTGAAATTGGCAGTACAGTTATTGCCAGACAC
>JASDQU010099976.1:193490-257077 GCA_032191745.1 Picea mariana | reverse complement strand
CAGCCAAGTCAAATTGGCATTTGATGTTATATTTGGCATTATGGGCTTACCGAACATCAGTTAAGACTGCAACCGGTTTCTCACCTTTCCAACTCGTTTACGGGCTGGAGGCAGTCTTGCCCATCGAATGTCAAATTCCATCTCTGAAATTGGCAGTACAGTTATTGCCAGACACTTCTCCACTTGAAGAGCAGTTAATACACCTTGAGCAGCTTGATGAATAGCATCACAATGCGGCTCTAGCCAACGAGTCTCATAAACATAAGGTTAAGTGTCAATATGATAGGTCCATTCGTCCTCGGATTTTTTCTGAGGGCAACCTTGTCTTGGTTTACGACCAAGATAAGGACCCCCTGGGGGCAGGAAAGTTTAAACCCATGTGGTTCAGACCCTTCATTGTTAAGGAGGTTTTAAAGAAGGGCGCTTATCATTTGGTCGATTTTGAAGGGAATGCTTTGGCGGAGCTTAGAAATGGGCTCTACCTCAAGAAGTACTACTCATAGGGTCACTGTGGGTAACTTTTTGTAACATATGTATAGTCTTTGTGCTATTACTTTCTTTCGTTTCTTTTGAAAAACATGTCATGGACGTGTCATTAATGTTATCTTTCATCACTATGGCAGATGTCAAGTGAGTCTGAGGTGTTCATTGGGTATGCGGACGGTGCTAGTCGACATACGCGGAGGCTTGCCTCCACAGCTTGGGTAATCTTTACACCACAGGGTCAGTTGTTATCTTCCGGAGGGATATGCTTAGGTGACACCACAAACAATGTTGCTGAGTATAGCGCAGTTATTGAGTTGCTTCGTGACGCTTTGTCATTGGGTATCTCTTGTCTCCGGGTCTATCTAGATGCTCAACTGGTTGTGTCGCAACTAAACAGAATATACCATGTGCACAATCCTACTTTACACCGACGATTCCTTAGGGTACGTCTCTTGGAACACAACTTTGATTATATTACATATTTTCATGTTCCTAGGAGTCTAAATCAAGTCACAGATACTCTAGCTAATCACATTTTAGATTGGCATCTTGCTCACATATAAGAAGATCATGATCCTACACATGTAAAAATATTTTTGTACACATAATGCATAAGACACAAAAAAGAAATAAAAATCATATATAAACATGATAAAATCCTCAGAGTACATAGATGGGCGCAAGCTCCTCAAAAAGGGGGAACCATAACAAGTCAATGAGCTTACGCCCTCAAAACATATATACATATCGGTGCTCGTGGCACATAAAAAGTTTACAAGGTTGTTCAAGGCCTATGGGCCCTGTTATACTCATGTACAACCCAACCCAAACGCCTAAACAATCAGACCCATGTCCGAGGTAACCCCACCAAATGAGTCTGCATGGAGGGCGGTAAATCCTCTATCTCTATCATGGGAATTGTGCGGGTGAGATCAGTGAAGTTTCGCTCAATCCGCCTAAGATCCCTCTTAGCCTCTCCTGCTGGAGGGTTCCCTGCTACTGCTGCTCCCCTGGCGGCGGTAGTTGCGGCCTCTGGTCGTGGGCGGCGCCTGTTCCATGCAAAATCGGCAGGCCGCACGGGTCCCACATCTGCACACAACACAATGTTCACCTATCAAAAACTCTGTTATCCAAAAACATGATATATATCTAAAAAAGACATAAAAATTACATATGCAAACAAAAAAAAACTGTACAGGTGGAGACTTACCCATCTCCCCTCGCTCCTCACTAGGAGACACTGGTATAGATGGATCTGGAAAATTCCATCCCCGCGTATGGGTAGTCCTCGATGGTGGGGATCTGTCATGACAACCAAGCAAAAAAGTCATCGTTGAAGGCCTCTACGGTCCTTCCACCACCCTGTCGCGGCAGTAGTGCTGCCCATCTACATACTACAGGGAAAGTCGCTAGATGTCCTCATACTGTCATCCAAGGACTAAAGCATGGAACTCTCTCAAAGAAAAATGAACACAGGATAGTCCCGAACCCGAAGTTCCTGTGTGTCCATTGACGACAATCAGTCAATTGCCTCTTCATGCTCTCTAGCAGTGTGGTACTCCAGTCATATATTTGTGCATTCATGCACAGAACTGCACAGTTCAACTGTGCACGCGACGCCTGATGTACGGCTGCGGAGCCGGTAATTCACCCAATGAGTGATAAGATAGTCTGTAGAGTAAGGCTGGTGATACTACTAACCGGTATCGAGGAAGTCCCCTGATTGGTCCCAGCCACGCAATATTCTGCTATCAACTCCGAGAATTTTCTCGGCCCCATAGGAAAGGTCTGAAAGTTAACAGATTCCCCTCTCCTCGAGAGGCCCGTCAAGAAATAGATATCCTCGGTGGTGGGCACCAAGGATTGCCCCTCTATCATAAATGCCTCTGCATCAAGATGCCAATATTCAACCAAGGCATTCAGTAGCCTGGGTTGAGCACGCATAAATGGACACAAGAAAAACTTCACCAAGCCACACTGCATTAGCACGACCATCACATTCGGATCTGCAGCCACTGCCTCATTGGCAGCCTCATGCTCTCTCTCTCGCCAATGAACATACATCCTGCCAAATCACAAAGCAAAAAAAAGGGGAGGTTAGATCTTGCATAAGCCATTTTTCGTTGCGCGGGGGGTAACCCGCGGGCTGTCGAGGCGACAGTCACGGGTACCCGCGCACAGTCTTGACCCTGCACGCGGGTACACGCGGGCTGTCCCTGGACAGGCCGCGGGTGCCTAGGGCCGACCTCTTTGAGGTCGACGCCCACCCCCAAACTCAAAAACAAACAATAATTGAAGTATGGAAATGCAAGGTGAGGGAGTTTGTACTTACTTGGTCTGAGCAGAAGTCCGTTTGGTCCACTGTAGCTCCCAGAATCACGATCTTTGGCAAAGGGGTTCTTTTGGCTCCAGAGTCAATTTCCAAATCAATAATGGTGATAATGAGCTGCCAGCTTCTATTTATAGAGTTTTTGGCCTCTTTTTGTCACTTTTTTGGGCCCTTTTATCAGTTTCTTTATACCAAAAACCATTTTGAGTGGTTCAGGAGTTATATGGCAGGAATTTGATCAAGTATTGGGACAGTTTTCATGGAGTTTCAGAAAATAAAAAAAATATATTCACGGTCCATAATTTTTTTTCCAAAATTCAACTTGAGCATATAGGATAGGATTTCATCCCAACTGCTGCATCTCGTTGCCTTTTGTTCTTATGATATAAGATCGATCCCATCCGGCTGTGACACGAAACCGTTATATCTATTCTAGAAGTGTCGCAACTCGGTGGTAAAGCTTACCAAAACATGGATGCCCTAGGTAGTTCTTGGTTGCATTATGGTGTCCATGCCATTTCTAACAAACTAGTAGGCTCGGGAGTCCGTATAGTCTTTCTTGAATATGAGTTCGAGCCTCATTTGCATGGGTATTTTTCACTCTTTGTCTTACCCTCCGGACTCCCACCACATAATGGGTCTCCTTTTAAGCCCTTTTCAGACCCTCTAAACATGAAAATATTGCCGAGCGATCTTGTGAACCTTCACGCTCGTTAAACTGAAATTTGAAGTCACATCTGTCCGGCGGTAGTTTACCCCTTTTTCGGTCCTGAAGGTCAACTGTATGAACAAAGGAATACTCTATCGAATTTCGATTCTTTAGAAGAGTATCCTCAGGTATAATTTTATTCCTTTTTCGGGCCTGAGGGACTAAATTTACAAAAAAGAAACCCCCCCGGAGTCCATAGTTAAGCTCTTTTCAGACTCCCTAAAATTGAAAAGATCACCGAGTGATCTTATTCTTTCACACTCATTAAACTGGTCCAGAAGAACATTCCTGACGAAGTCCATAGTTAAGCTTTTTTCAGACTCCTTAAAAGTGAAAAAATAACCGAGTGATCTTGTCCTTTTCACACTCGTTAAATTGGTTTTGAATTGACCTCCCGTTGGTGCTAGTTTACCCCTTTTTCGAATTGACTGGACTATTGATGAAAAAGGTACCCCAATGGAGTTTTTTTTTATGTTTTTTTAGACTCTCTAAATATGAAAAACACCGAGCTTACCTTCTCTGGGCTCGTTAAACATACATCGAAGGACGTTACCATTGTGTGTTCTATCAACCGCATTTGCATCCTTTACCCATCAGCCTAGTAACAGTTTGCGTCTGCGTTTTAACACCTTTGGCCACTGGAGGATTTTCCCGAGTATCATTTCCTAGAACATCAGTCTTGTCCTTGTGCCTTGAGCTTGTATGTTTTCTATACTCGTTCCTCCCTTGTAACGTAATATTCCTTTATTCTTTTTCCAAATCAACAAAAAGAACAAAAAAATCAAATATACCCCAAAAAGAGGATGGGAAAAGTATTTTCTTTATTGGAAGCATTATGAGTCGCCCTTGGATAAAGCACATCTGTCTGTTTGATTCATCAGACTATGGGATGTAGTATGACCTTAGGAAGCTTTGCTCGTTATAGAGTTGTGTCCTCCACCGTTTGGTTACTCTTCCAAACATATGGAGAGTTTGCATTGCCTCCTGCTTCGTAGACTTATGATTAATAGATATGCTGCCTGAGTCTTATCACTTGTCGTGCTATTGTCCAAGGGAAGTTTGTTACTAAGCCTGAGTCGGCCCCTCTGCAATATGTCTCTTGTTCGCATACCCGACCATCCTGAACGTCCAATCAAGTCTTTGTTCGAAATCACTGAAGCCTTCAGTCCGATCATCAAGATTATCAAGTCCATAACCGACGAGCCGTCGAAGACCTCTGGGTAGTGCAATCGTACACTCATATTACACTCTTACCCAAGTTTTAGAAGACTTTGAAGTTGTTGCTCGAGCTCTGAAGTACAACCATCAGGTCGAATCAACTTCTGAGAGATGGATACTTTCTATGTATATCTTTCTGATTTCGAGATGTAGCTCCACTGTGTATTTTGTTCGTGGCTACTCTCTATAGTTATTTGACATGGATCTACAGTGTATTTGATTGGTAGCCATGGTTCTGATTTATCTCGAGCATGGGTATGCCCGCCTCGGTGAGACATTTGATATTTTTTGCAGATGGCACCTCCTGATTCCTGATTCCTGGGCTCACTCATTCAGCATATCAGTACAGATTGGTAAATAATTGGTAATGTATTTCGGCCATCAGATGCTCTTCTGACCTCACACATTAGGGGGCATCTGTTATAACCCTAAATTGCACCATCCATGCTCACCTGGCATCAGGCCAACTCATTTCCCTTCATTGCCAAAGCCATGCTGAACAGACTCTTCAAAAACCTCCTAAATTAAGTAGCCTGTGCCCTAACCTATCACTGGGCGCGTTGGAACACTGGCAGGCCTTATACTGCACGTGTTGGAACGCTGGCTGGCCCACTACAGCCCAAGTTTACCTAACAAAGAAAAAAATCAGGAAAGTTTCCGACGGAACGAAAATCTTTGGGTCAGTTAACTGGAACTCCCAGCCATGCATGGCCGAGAGTTTGTCTAAAACCCTAGCTCCTTCTAGCCTATAAAATAAGGGGTAGGGGAACTATTCAAAGGAGGAAAATCATAGCAAAGAAACTCTGCCCAATTGCCGAATCCGTTTTGTCCCAACCCTTTAGCCTTTCCTCAAGCTTTAGGAGAATTCAAGCAAAGCAGTTGGAGGAAAAAGAAGAGGAGGAGCCCAGGATCAGGATCAAGGAATGGTGGCCGGTCTCTATAATCATTGTAAGTTGATTCATCTTGAGATTAATAAAAAGATACTTTTCCTGTCCCCAATGCACGAATCTTATGTGTTTCATTTGATTTATGTTTAATCTCTAACCCTCTAGTAGAACAATAGCATGCATGCGTAGTGTTTTGTATTGATTGCAGGATTGTCTTTGGAAGGAGCAGCAAGAGCAAGGAGATAAAGCGCAACGGAGGATCTACACCAACCGTCGATAAAAAGGTTAGTTGATTCTTTCCATGTTTGCATGTGAAAAAGGGTTTTAGGTTTGGGGTAGAAGGATAAAAGTAATTTCTTAAAGGGTCACGATCTGAATGCAAGTTTAAGCCCTAGCTTGTTAGTCTGTAGGGTATAATTTCCCAACAACATAGGGGAGCACTACCCTTCCCTGGAACTCAAAACTGAGCCAAAAAATGGAGAAAAACTCACCCGGAATTCACAGAAATTGGTGAAATTGCTAGTGAAGATGGGAGAAAGGTAATGGATCATGAACAAATAATAAAAATGATCTAAAATGTAGGAAAAGGGTAGGGACAATCAAAGAAATAAAAATTGATGTCGATCCCCAGTGGATTCATGAATTTCTGTTGTAGGAAAATCCCCCCGCGGACAGGTGAATATCCCCTTGGATTCTAGAACCCTATACCAAGACAGAAAGATGCTAACATTGGAAACTAATATATCTTTGAATATAATTACCTAATCAGAAAGAGAAGGAGAAGGAAGAAAGTGTGATGCACCTTATTCTGATTTTTTTCCTCGCTAATCCAACTTGAGCTTGATCTCCAAGCTCCTTAGCACTGTTTGACACTTGCAATGTAATGGACAATGAGACAAAAAAATCCTACTCTACTCTACAAGATTAGTCCAATCAAATCCATCTATAATAAAAACATATGTAAAGAGACATAGGTTAGAAGGAAATAGGCCAAGCAGTATATTAATGAGAACTCTTAAAGAAATGCTTACATACTGTAGATGCAGTTGCAACAACTTCCCCAAGTCCTCCTCCTCCAACCCTTGCACAAAGCTCCCAAAATCATAGGTTTGATATCAAAAATTTCCACTATCATGAGATCATAATTTTGGTATCTCTAAACTCCTCTATTGTCCATATCCATGGAAAGCCTTAATTATATAGGATTTGGAGGCTTAACCACCATGGATAGGATCACTCATCAGATCCACTAAAAAGGGATCTTCAAAGATATTTAGGGATAAAATATTTCTTAAGGATTTTAGGGAGGAAATATCTCTCAAGGATTTTAAGAAGGAAATATTTCAACCATGCATGAGATCCTCCACCTTCCCTAAAAAATAGGAAACCAAATGTGAGGTGGATTCTCACACTTAATTAATTTCCTTTTCATGAATATTAATAATAATTCATGTGCACTTGGTATTTTGGCCTTCATGTAATATATCCCTCCTCCACATTGACTAGGGATTGTGACATAAGTTATTCCAAGGTGTCAAGGTGTATGAGACAGTTATATGACAGTTACGACACTTAGGGAGAGGTACCTAGGTGTGCAAATTTCATGTGTAACAATAGGACAATGATGAATGGCCCAATTTTGATACAAGACCATATATTTCATCTCAGGGATGGATATGCTAACACTTTGACACATTAGTATAGGATTTTCCACCGTATTATTGGAACAGTTGGGCTCAGGTATCTGTATCCCTTATACTGGTATTTCCTCTTCACAAAGCCATGAACCATCTCCCATCCACGCCTAGCCATGTGAAACCTGCAACTTATAAAGATTGGGTATGTGTGAAATATCCTTCCAAATCCTTTCATTGTTATCCTCGCTCAGTGTTGCATTCCTTCATAGAGTAGGTGCAATCCAGAAGAACTTTCATCCTACAAGATTTAGCCTAGAAAACTACAGTCTATGGAGATGATGAAGCTAGAAGACACCGACCCACCTGATCAAGATCCTCAGAAGGGAAGAAACCACCCAACCATATTGGATACATATGTGAGGAGAAGGTGTTTAACATCTCATTATGGGAGAAATTACCCCTTTAGAATCCAATAACTAATATGGGCATTCAATAGATCTCCCTGAGGTGTCGTCACATCCATTTTCTAGCCGAGATTTGCATAATTTTACTGTTGAAATCCTCTGGACTACAACAATATAAGTTTAAGCAGGTGTAGATCAAAGATGCAAGAAGTGGAGCACTCACTCACTGCACTAGTGAGGTGGTGGAGAGAAAACAAATGTTGGAAATCCTTCCAATTATCCTACCCCGAAGAAACCCATGGAATACTCTTAGTCCGAGGTAGGTTATGGAAGTCACAGTCTAGTTCAGGGTTCCTTTCTCTCCATTTTTCCGCAAGCATTTGTTAATTGTTGGATGCAGAACATAAATGTTACTGGATCAATTTTCGTGGGAAGAAAATTTTCCTGCGGATGAATCCAACTGACGAGGATGAAAAATAATGCACGTAGTAGGACATTTTATCAATAGAAGACAATGATTGTATGTTACTTAGTGGGAGGATGACCCCGTGTTTTATCTTTACGTTGAGTAGTCAAATTCTACTATGGAATTAGCATGACTGTGATGCCCAATGCAATAGTTTGAGGTTGTACCTGAGTTGGACCCTCCATTTGAGGGAGGCTAGAGTGAAGGGATGAAGACTTAACTTAGGTTGAGTCAAGGTTTGTGGTTGGGGCCCGTTGGACTCTTTTTTTTGGAGAAGACTCGATTTTATGAAAATAGCACAATTTTGAGGCAGTTAGAGTGTGTTGCGGAATAATACAATGCACCCGTAGATGATCCAAGCAACGAAAAGCGATAACTCAGAGTGCCAGTGAGGAATGCAGTTGTTCACAAGATGGAAGGAACAACAGAAAGTGTCAGAACCTTCTAGAAGAAACCAAGAAAATGCGGACTCAAGAAGCTGTAATGAACAAATCAATAAGTCATGTGTAAAGCTATAAGAAAAATACTTATGAAATAGGACATGGATAATGAAACTTCTAATGATTATGTTGATGTTGATGCTGCTACTTTAGATGTTGATACTGATAGAGATGTTGATGTTTAATCATATAAATTTGAGTTATATCAACCCTAGGTTTTGTATTGTGAATTGTATATGTATTGTGTCGGGTCTTATCTATATTTCCAAGGTTGTGATCAAATCAGTCGTGAAATGTAGTTACTAATATTCCACTCATCTAAGATCTGACTATTGTATACTTTCCTTTGATAGCCGAGTAATGAATATATGAGAAATGTCATTTGGGGCCTAAAATTTATTTAATTTTGTGAATGCTAAGTTATTCATCTGCGCAACTTATATCTCTGTCTCTTTACTTGTTCAGTTAACGCTTAGGAATACTCGCACTAGAGGAATTTTTCCACATGTTATGCATTTCAATATTTCATTCTGGTTATGATTTCTGTGTATAATTTTTTATACTCCTTTCCTTAGGTCTGGTTGGGTTGCGTTCCTCCCACCACTACATTCTTTTCAACCTCGCTCCATTTCACATAAGTCTCGACAATGCTTCAGGTGATACCTCCTTCCCTTGCGGAAGGTTGAATATGCCAACGCTCTAGACTACAACATTGTCTTTGTTGGAAAACTATGAGAACACTGATCTCCAATCATGCACCAACATACCATGTCTTGTTTCACAATGTTAATTTTTGCTTTGATTTAGGTTCTTTATTCTCCATATAATTTCACTGGAAAATCTTAAGTGATTTTGTTAGATACTTTTTTATTTGGGATACTCAAAAATTTCATGTGTTATTTTGCAATTCATAAAAAAAATCGAGCCTAACATGTTTCTATCATTTAAATCATGTCTTCTTTCATGTATTTGTGTCTAGACTTATGTGATTTATTTTGATTTTTAATCTTTTTATGCAATATTTTTCATATGACCATTAAAAGGATAGTCATGTCAATCAAATCTCATACCATAATTTTATGTAGGAATGTATATTTTTTCCCGATGATAGCTCGTTGTCTAAAAGGTCTAATTTTTTAATGGAAAAATCATACAACCATTTACAAATGCTTTTACAAATTTTCATAAATATGTCCCCAGATATTATTCATCAAATTATTCAATAGGTTGGAGCGTTTTTGGATCAAAGGCACATAATTTGTTTTTTTGTGTCCATCCTTTGTCACAAAAGTTGGTTTTCCAAAAACTAGTGATGGATGTGGATTTATCATTTGAGATTGTTGACTTCTGAAATTAGTGTTCACTTAAATCAATCTTTAAAAAATCCATAGCCCCTTTGATACAATCCAATAAGATATCCATATGAGATGAAGCATCTATGTGTAGGGCCTTTTTTTGTATAATGGTCACATTGTTGAGTAGTTGATAAGCTATGCAAATCGATTTTGTTCGGTTGCTCTTCCTCACTATGATATTTAAAGATTTGAGGATACATTAATATTTGAATAAATATTTGGTTTTGATATTTTTCCCTGTAATATCCCTAAGTCAGCCAGGATGGGATATTATATTCTTCCATGCAATTATGTTGTTCCTGGTTGTCATTTTTCTACAAATAATTTTCATTCATTCTATTAAAATACATTCCGTCAAACATATTGCAGGCAATCTAGATAAACGTGGATAGACAAAAATTATGGAGTATTTTATTATAGGTGAAGATATGAACACCACAATGACAAATCTCTAGTGGCTGCTACAACGACTACAAATGTGTAATTTTTTAAAAATTAATTTTCCATATTGTTTAAATTAAAAAACAAAATGGATGATTTTGAGAGTTTTTATGTTTGGGTGATTCTAAAAGTCTAAATTATAGCATGTTTGTCACCAAATGTTTGGGTTTGAGTTTTATTTTGTTAGAAAATTTCTTCGTATCTAGTTTTAATGTCTTTTTCATATTGAAACTTCTTATTTTTAATTTTCTATGCTTCTAAGATTTCTTAGGCCATTTGGTGAAACTTTATGTTTGGCGATTCTAAAAGCATAAATTATGGCATGTTACACATTGGGTGATTGGGTTTGAGTTTTTATTTTATCATATTTATGTTAGAAAATTTCTTGGTATCTGGGTTTAATTTATTTTCCATGTTGAAACTTCATAGGGTTTTAACTTTTTATTTTTCATAGTTGGGAGTGGATCAAGAGAGTCAAACATGTGATCTCCCCAAATTTGGGGGAAATATCTCACATCTGGCTCATGACTGGGATAATCCTCGAGACTACAAAACTCGTTGTTTATGTTTACATTCCTTTTTATGTTAAAAAATATTATATTTTAATTTCTTGTTCATATGGCTGAATTGAGATTTCTGGGCAAAGTCTTAAATTAAGTGGTTTAAACCTCTTTATATTCATATACTTAATAAGAATAATAGGTATTATTTTGTGTCATTTATGTATTAATTTTGAAATATTAAATCATGCCCTATACTGACTTGTAATGTAGGTATTTGGCTTAGTTTTCTCATCTTCATATTTTTTTATTGAAAACTTGAACGAGTTTAAGTTTTCCTCATTTCACTTTGAAATTTCATATTTCATTTTAACCTTGTTCCTAGATCATTTGTCGATAGATCTAAGTGTGATAAATGTTGGTAATTTCCATAATGCTGTATTTTATAATTTTGAGTGTCAAGGTTTTGTAAATTCATGCATTTCAATGCTCTCAAATGTAGTATGAAACATGGACTATGATTAGATGAAACTTGGTTAGTGAGTAAGTACATGATCACTTCTCCTTTGTACATTTTTCCTTGTTATTGAGTCCTATATCATGTCAACTTTAGACGATCCCACTTAAATTAAGATTTGACCAGGGGTTGAGAAATGATATAGCTTCTGCAAATACTACCTTCTAGACATCAGATTCTGGAAGCAATAAACCAATATTTTGTTGGTCCCATTGGACTAGAGATGTAACTACCAATGGCGCATTGTGGAAGCTATTTATTTTCTTCAATTGATCTTCAAATTCCCTAATTTAATGGATTTTCTCATTGTTGGGATCATAGTTTTGTAATTTGTAAGGAATTGTTTTGATTGTCACACCATTTGGCTCTATAATATTGTTGTCCTCGTACAACAATTTGTAGCGACATTGTTCACCACACTATTCAATTTTATAGATTCCATAAGATTCTCGATTGTATCTTTCCAACAACGTAGAGATCCACTTGTAATTTTGAATGATGTGCGTTTGTATTTATTGATGAAGACCAATTTTGGGGGTCATGAAGATCAAGCTATCTATGTGTTCAATCCTTAGAACTGTGGGTTATGGACTCACGAAATGGATTGGTGTTGGCACAGGGGTAGACCCAGGGTTCAATGCTACAACAACGTACTAACAAAACCCTAACTACATACCCTTTCAACAACACCTGTGAAGAAGATGAAGTCTCACCTGAGGTAGAGGCAGGGATGGTTGCAGTACTCAGATGTCTACAACCTTAGCTAGGACATATATATGTGATTCTAACACTTAAAAAAGCACTCAATAGTTAACATTCATCAATATCCAGTCTTATTTACAGTGCAGTCAAACCCACTCTTGATCATCTAGATCCAACTCTAGCACTTATCCATCCCCACTTAGCACTTAGCACTTTCAATCACATAGATTGGACTACAACCATAACTTGCATCTAGCCAAAGGGAACTTATCCATTCATACTCACTACATCACCTTGGAATCTATTTATACATACAAAATAAGCCTAAGCATGGGTAAACCCATGGGCCGACATTCCCATACCCGTTACATAATCCTGAATTCGAAAAAGGGCCCTAAAAGGGGTCGAGATCCTGCAATCTCCGCTTCATCTTGCGCTCTGCCTTCGACAGCCTGTCGAAGTCCCAAAATTAGGTCAAACATGACCAAGGATCCTAAAAACTTGGTCAAGGGCCAATAAGCCCCCAACACTCACCTGTGACTCATCCCAAGTCACTCTGATTTGACTAGTTCTGCTTCAAAAGCCTCGATCTTGGCTCGTGCCGCTTCGACTTGTTGTTGTGCCATGACCTCCCGGTCAATGAAATCTTGTATGAATGCTTCGTTGACAGGTCCCTCTAGGCACTGTTCAGCTGCAGTGACGATTTTATCTAGTTCTACTTCTCGACCTTCGATCTCTGTGAACAGTTGGTAAGCCTTATATTGTACAGGTTGGAGCCTCTGAGTCACTTCCATGACTTTTCTTTGGATAGTGTGGACTTGCTGCTGGGTGGTGCACTTCTCCTAGGATCGTTTCATTCTTTCCATAGATGACAGGGGCTTCAATTGCTCCTGTATCGTTTCTTCTTGATACTTCACCTCTTGGAGTTGTGGCTCTAGTTCCTTCAGTTCTGGATTCTCAGTGAGTTGCTCATAGGTCTGGGAACTGCGATAAGTAAGTTTCTTACATTCCATGGAAAGGGCCTTTATTCTCTCAACTGCGCTTCGAGCAATTTCTTCTCTTTGGTCCCTCACATCCTGCAGGGTGCTGGGCACTGTGCGAAGCTCTAAGATTGCTATTCGTTGCTGTAGCTACTGGATAGATTTTGTGAGTTGCTCTACTTGATGCGTGACTCGGTCTTCTTCTTGTGGTTCTAAGCCTATCACAGAGCGGAGTGCTCTGTTGACTACTTCTTTCACTTCGAGGTGCTCTTCGAGCATTTGTTCTTTTTCTTGTTGCATCTATGCTTTCTCTTCTTGAAACTTTGTCTGGAGAGAAAAATTCTCCTGCTCTGCAACTCTACGTTGTTCTACGAGTACACCTTGCACTTGCTTCAAGGCTTGGGTGGCTTTTTTTGTTTCTTCTTGTGTGTGACGAAGGTGATCTTCGACAACATCAGCTAGTCGGTGGAGTTGGGCTAGATCATCTCCCAACTTTGGTTCTCCTGATGGTAGGGGAGAAGTGGACATTGCGCGGTTGGATTGAAGGGCCTGTTGTACCCATCAGAGTTCAACCTCAATTCTATCGTATATTTCCTTCTGCTTAGCTTCTTGCTTCTCCACTATTTCCAGTGAAGCGTCGTTTAGAGATGCGATGATGAAGTCAAAATCATCAGTAGTAAGAACAGTATTCATCTTGGTCACGATGGCTTTCCATTTCTTCCAGGAAGAAGGTTTCAGGGGAGAAACCTTCCTCTTATTTAGAAGATCGGTCTCATCTCTGGGCGGTGTTACTTCGCCTGGATTATGTTCAACTCCTTTGTCATTTATATTTTCTACTTCGTCATCACCCCCTCGGTCAGGTGATACTGAAGCAGTCTTTCCTGAGGTGCTTCTTAAATCTTGGACCTCTTCTGTCTTCTTCATTCTGCTGGGTCCGGGTGTATCATGTTCTTTATGCGTGGTCTCTAGGCTGCCAGGGTCATACATCTCTGTAAGTTCTGCGGGAATAATGAGGTCTGTGGACTAGTCCTTAGTGATCTCCTCCAGGTCTTCTTCCATGATTTTGTAGTATGACTAAATATGGTCTTTATGTTCATCGGCTCATGCTGTAATGTAGATGAAGTGTCGATCTGTGCAAAACTTCATCATGGGTCGGAACCTCTGTAGGGTGTTCGGAGTTATGTGAGGTTCAACTTCGATGGCTCTCTTCAACTGAAGGTAATATGTATAAAAAACAACGTTTGACTGCCACTATTTGTTCATATCACTCGAGTACAAGAGTGTGTTGAACTTCGCGGCAAGCGGATCAAATGGTTCAATATCTAGAAAATTCGCACCTTTTGACATCTCCCAGGCAACAAAGGCAATGAGGATCAAGAGCAAACTAAAGTGAAACTTGTAGCCCTGATCCTGTGCTTTGCGACAATCTAGTTCCAACTGATTAACTAGGTACTTCACCCAGTTCATCTGCAGGCCTTCCACACACTTCCCTGCAAGGTCAACAACAAAGCCTGTGACCTATGTAGGTCTGTTCTTCCTTACTAACTTTCCAGCTATGAGCTGGAAGGATTGGTGCACTGCACCATTCTAGATGGAGGCTACCTTGTAGCATCGCATCCCCTTTTCAACATCGTCGTATGTATCCTTGAGCTTCTGCTCCAGTGCGCGATCTGTGGATTTTCCTGGATAGAACTCCTGCAGGTCAAGTCCTTTCATACTTAATCCTGTGATCCTATGGATCAACTTTGGATCGACTGTAATACACAGGTCTATCCATAAGTAACTGCCATGCTAACATGAAAGAAATAGCTTGACACAGGCGTTGACTTCCTGGTGCCTTCCGAAGTGTGGGATCTTCATTACATTTAATAGGGTGGACTACATGAGGTTCATCATCCACGGCTGGGGGTTTATCTTTGAGTTCTTACCCTTCATCTTGGTCAGGTATTTATATGGGGCAAGCATGCTATAGTTCTTGTGATCTTCGAGGTTGAAGTCATTGAACTTCAACGCTATGATCTTGTCATTGAACTGTGCGTATCCCCTTCGGGAGGTATGCAACAACCATGGAGTACTCGAAATATCTTGGTACGCTATATCAACTCACTGCGCTAGCCAGAGGTAGGATGTAATCGAGCAAAATGGTCGGGATCAACTTCACATTTGTTAGGTCATCTTTGTGTTTGGTTCTCCTTTCCGCTGATGGTCGGGATGATCCGGCTCCGCCAGTAGTAGACAGAGAGGCTTGCACTCCTCTCGTCGATGACACTTGAATACTTGCAGACATTTCTCTTTTAGACATTACTCTTTCAGTCATTAGGTCAATGATAACTTCTTCAACAATTTTCTATGCAGTGCTAAGCTTGTCCGACATGCACGCTCGTGGTTGAATATCTTAGGTTCGAAGAGTAACTAGTCAATGAAACAAGATGGATGGAAATAGCACGATGATCACTGTGAAAAATCAACTAGTCTGTGGACTTATATTCACAGTTAGAAAAAGTGTTTTCGTTGTGTGGCGCGATGGGATAAATAGATAAATTGGAAACAAATCGCTTGCGACGGGTGAGAAGCCTTCATTAACTCTGTTATGTCCATTATGGCACGGTCCCATCGGTTTGGTTGTGAACTTCTTGATCATAAATGCCTTTCTATCCGTTTGAGCCTTCGGTCTAACAGTTATACTGTCCCCAATGACTATATTGCATCACCACGACGAAGTGTCATGTGATGTAGTTCTGATATCCCGACGAAGTTCCAATTTTGCAAATTTTCCTTCTGCGAAGTTCCCTCTGGAACCTGCTGTAACTTTTCAATCTTAGCTCTCTTCTTACTTAGTTTTCTAGCCTTCTTTCCAGTGAGCTTCGTCTCAGTATTTCTTTTTCAATTCTGATTCTTATCTTCTTTCGACAGAGTAACTTCGTGATGGTAATATTCTTTCCTAGAAATCAAGGGTAATAGTTCATCTCTATCTAGGATAGGTAATCCAGTCTTCTGCAAATATTCTTGTGTTCTTCCCACTTTGACATCCAATTATCTAGTTTTAAATATGTTCGCTTGGTTATGCTATTCTTCAATCAAGTGTGCGATCCTCCTATTCATGAAATCTTTTAACTCTTGCTTCTTCTGCTTGAGGATTTCTTCTTCTTTCCTTCTAGCCTGATCTATTCCAATCCAAGGTTTTCCTAATAACATAGAAAATGAAACGTTGTTATCAATAAATTTAACAACTTCAAATTCTTCCTCCGTCGAAGTTCCATGAGCACTCATAGATATCTGGGTGAGATTTCCACATAGGTTTATCAACTTTCCTCTAAATAAACCTATTCCTCCCAATGAAGGAATCATAGCAGGCTTTCCTAGAATTTCCCAAGTTCTTTCTGTCATAATATTCACCTGTGTTTTCTCATCCAGAACACAATCAATGTCGAAGTCTCCTATTCTTACTTCAATGCATTCTTTTTCTTTGTATATCTATGGTAAGCTGACATGCCGGTGGTCATTCAGGGTTTCTTTCATCTGTAGCAATACTTTGTCTGATTCTTTCTGGGGTTCTGTCATAATATCAGTTGCTTTACCTTTCTCGTGGTCTTCTTGTCTCATATTTATCCTTTCAAGCTTGGCAATCATTATAGGGAAATCCAAAACTTCATGGTCCATAGATTTTCAACAGAGGCAACTAGGTCTTCTTCCAGGGAATTCCTTAACAAGATGTCCTGGTTTTCTGCAACTGTAACAAAGAGTTAATCCTCTCTTTCTCTTAAATTATCCCCAACCTTTCTTGTACTGCACACTAGGATCATGGTAGCTAACCTGCAAAAAATTCTTTCTAGGATCCTTCATCCATTTGTTAGTCCAAACATACTCTCTATGCATAGGTATAACATATCTTTCACTATTCTTATTAGATCTACTCATATCAAATCTTCTTTCATCTATTAGTGCCCTATTTTTCAAGCTAGGAAAAATATTATCAAACATACCTAGATCCATACTTTAGAAACACAAATTACCACTAATCTTATCTTCAACAGAGCACAAATCTTCCAAATCTAAAACTTTTCACTATTCTTGCCTCTATTAGAGCACAAAGAATTTAGATCTTACCTCTTTTATTCAGACCGAGCTTCTTTTCTTAGCATAGAGCTTCACAGATCGAGTAGAATACTGTGCACTAGAGCGATAGATCTACACACAAAGCTTTCACAATTTGAGGTCAGATATTTTCACAAAGATTATTTTTCCTCAGTTCCCAACAATCATAGTTTTAGATACTGACAACGGAACCATTTGTTGGCATAGGGGTAGACCCAGGGTTCAACGCTACAACAACGCAACAAAAAAACCGTAACTACCGACCCTTTCGGTAACACCTGCAAAGAAGATGAAGTCTCACCCAACGTAGAGGCAGGGGTGGTTGTAGGACTCAGATGTCTACAACCTTAGCTAGGACACATGTCTGTGATTCTAACACTTAACAGAGCACTCAACAGTTAACATTCATCAATATCCAGTCTTAGTTACAACGTAGTTAAACCCACTCTTGATCACCTAGATCCAACTCTAGCACTTAGCCATCCCCACTTAGCACTTACCACTTTCAATCACATAGATTGGACTGAAACCATCACTTGCATCCAGCCAAAGGGCACTTAGCCATTCATACTCACTACATCTCCTTGGCATCTATTTATACATACAAAATAGGCCTAAGCATGGGTAAACCCATGGGACGACATTCCCATACCCGTTACATAATCCCGAATCCCAAAAATCACCCTAAAAGGGTCCGAGATACCATGATCTCCGCTTCATATTGCGCTCCACCTTCGACAGCCTTTCGAAGTCCCAAAATTAGGTCAAACATGACCAAGGATCCTCAAAACTTGGTCAAGGGCCAAAAATTGGTCACATCCATACCATAAATAAACACTAAAAATCTCTTTTAGTTCGACACCCTGGATTATAACGATGCTCTTCTTCACACTAGACAATCGTGAACTTCATAGTAATTCCACCCTTCTCGAGTGTAATTCAACCCCTAAGTATCTTGTTAAGGGACAAAGAATTAAAATTTTTCTTTCCTCAACTATCTCAAAACTTCTTCCTGAGCATACCATCATCTTCTACTGGTCGAGATCTTTCCAACGACTACAACCATGCTCAATTCCGAGCTTAGGATACAAATTTATAGCCTCTAAAATTTCTCGGGCCTTCATTGGTCGACGACCATCTCATTACCATGTTGCATCCACATGGTCGCTTAATACTCGGGCCAGACAACATGGAAATGACACGTTAGATTCATGAGCCTGACCCTTTTGGCCCACATTTCGTCGTCGTCAAGATTTCTTATCTCGTGGTTCACTCTCACTATCCCAAAAAATCCGACGATGATACACCAAGGTACACCTTCCCCATATCTTATGAATCTTAGATATTAATCTCGATGGTTTAGGGTGTGTCAGTGACATCTTTTGTTGTAGGATTTAATGTCTGAATCCCAATGGTCTTCATGGAACATGGTTGTGATCCATGACATCAATGGTGGAGGTGTATCCTTAAAATCAATCAATCAAAAATTGTCATTAGTCCCAAATCCCATCATTGTCGATGATCACTTCGTCATCATCAATTGAACTTGACCTTACCAGCCTCCCCCATTTCCTATTTTAATACTAAGAGGGGGGGGGGGGTGAATCAATATCAACACTTTTTACCACTTTTAACCACAATATATTTAAACTTCAACTTTATTAGTAGTATTCAATAATTTATCACTGATGCATTCAGTATATCATTGCATCATAAACAATATCATTCATCAGTGCATAATAAACAACCACATATACACAATACACTCGAATTTACATGGAAACCCAAATGGGAGAAAACCATGAAATTTGTTCTTATATATATCAATAATACATTCATAGGAAGCACCAACTTGCAAATTCTCTAGCACAAACTTGAAGGAGACACCAACCCCTTGATTTACAAGAACCAACTTGAAGAAAGCTACAATTCCTTGAATTCTCTAGCTACAACTCAAGGAGGCTCCATCCCCCTAGTTTATAGGCTCCAACTTGAAGGAATATTTAACTCCCTGTGTTCTCTAGCTCCAACTAGAAGGAGGCTACAACCCCCTGATTTATAGGCTCCATCCTGAAGGAATCTAGGAATCCTTGAGTTCTATGGAAACAACTGGAAAGAGGCTACAACCCCATGCTTTACAGGATCCAACCTGAAGGAATCTATGACTCCCTTAGTTCTTTGATTCCAACCAGAAGGAAGCTACAACCCCCTTTCCTTGCCCTATTCTTCCACCCTAAGATATATGTGTAGAATCAAACTATCACTACCACTGATCAAACTATAACTTCCACTGTCATCAACCAACTTGTCAGTATCATTGTCACATCAACCTATACCTGATGATCAACCAATCATCCAACCTATCACTGTCCCTATCACCGTCATTGTCATTGATATATCATCATCAACCAACTATAACCAGATCCACTCACATGGATACCAAAACCATCACCATACCATGTACATCAACCATGTACCAGAACCTATACCATACCATGTACATCAACCATGTGCATCAACCTGTACCATACCATGCATCAACCATACATAAACCATGCACCAAAACCTGTACCATACCATGTACATCAACCATGGACCAGAACCTATACCATACCATGTACATCAACATGTACCATACCGTGCATTAACCGTGCATCAACCATGCATCAACCATGCATCAACCATGCACCATACCATGTACCAAGATCACCAAGAAGTTACTCTAGCAATGTACCATATCATCATCAAATCATGAACCATAGCATCACTGAGATGTGTCTCAATATCATCAATCATAAGATATGCCAAGTGTAGGTAACATGACATCAATGATCAACCATATATCTCAATCATATACCAACACCATGTACCATGTACCAAGCATCAACTATGTACTAGATGATGTGCCTCAACCAAGCACCAAAAAATGTGCCTCGTACATATGTCACCATATACTAAGTTGTAATCAATGAAGTGCCTCAAGCATGTGATAACATCACCATGAAAAATACCAATATAGATATATCTCTAATGTACCATGACATCACCAATATGTTTCTTAACATGTAGCAACATCACCAATCCATGCCTCAAGCATGTACCACAACATCCAATGCATATACCTCAAACATGTGCCATATCACTCATGATCTTCCTCAAGCATATACCATACAACAAACCATATGCCAAGTATCCAATATGTTCCTCAAGAAATATACCAAAACTCACAATGCATGTACCTAAAACATGTGTTATAACCTCATCAAGAAGTGCCTCAAACATGCATCACTATCATCAAGAAATGTACTTCATATATGTACTAGAAATATGATTCACTCCATGCACATAATATGTGCCTCAATCATGTGCTAATGCCTCAACAAGATACCAAAGACATGTCTCAAGCATGCACCATAAAATCACCAACACATAACCCTCAAAACATGCATATAGACATACCTTTAAACCTGTAGCTGACCTGATACAAGATTTCAAACCTGTATCTCTTTCTCAGCCTCAACAACCTAGTAATAGCATCCTCTTTCAAATAAGTCTTAGCCTTGTGGGACCAAGAAGAGTGTCGCGTGGGGCCTCAACTGACATGCACTAAGAAACCAACATGGGTGCCTCGTGGGACACCAATATTTTGACCCGTAGGGGTCAACCAAACTAGGGTTTATCAGAAAACCCTCTCTCTCCTATGCAATCCTGAAACTTCCACCTTCACACTTCCTTCCCTGCCTCAGACTTTCTACCTTAGATTTTCCAAATAGATAAAGTGTGCTCACATAGAATATATTCAATAAATTTGTGTGTAATAATGAGGGGATTCTTGAATTATATTTATACCTTTTCAAAGTAACTTCTTTCCTTAACTTTAGGACTCCTTGTTACAACCACTTTGCCCTTTACTTAATGAATTGTAACTATTGATGAGCTTCTTTACCATTCTTTGGGGCTTCCAACTTCATGATCTCATAACTCCTCAACTGTGAGGAACTACATGACATACCACCTATAGTTGGAAACAATATGATGAGGACTATCCATATATGAGTGTGTTACCTACATTTTCACTGTCCTTCATGTCATTATTCCTCAAAATAATTCAGGCTTCATGGCCACATCTATGGGGCTTCTTGTAGAATTCTTCAAATGCACTCATCACATTTTTGACATCAATTGATCTAAAATGGATCTAGGAAGGCCTAAAAATCAAAGTTCTTGGAATCAGACAAAACCAATGCCATTGCGTCCAACTCGTCGTGCTGATTCTGTCCAGATAATATTTTCTGCAAATGGACACTGTATCTGGAAGATATCACATTTTGATCGATTTACCAAACATGTAAAAAGTCAAACTGGTCAAAGTCAACAGGCTGTACTGCTGATGTCATGAGTACAACATATGACGTCAACATGAAATCATGATGATGTCAGTAGGGACACGTGGTAGCACAAGGATGTGACACGTGTCACATAGTTTTGGCATTTTTAGGCTGAGGTGGACCAGTACAAAATTAACATGTGGCAGTGTACATACATGACATGTGGTAGTCCGTATGTGACGTGGCCCAATGACAGAATGACATGTGGAAGTATGAATTACATGTGGTTATACGAATGATGACATGGCAGGGTGACCGGGTAGTACGGATGTAGATGTGGCAGCTGAATTGACAGGTGACTTGGCAGTACAGATGCTGACGTGGCATGCCACGTGGCTGTATGATAGTGATGTGGCAGGTGATGTGGCAGTTTTTCATGCATGCTTACTGGGTGCTGATTGTACCATATGAACAAATCACAGGGTGACACATGGCCCAATCAGAGGGCACCACATGGCACCCCATATTTTTCCAATATTGGCTAGGTCAAAAAATTGGTTTGGCACTCCATGAATTCCAAACCCCTAACCTACTAGCAAGGAAACGATTTGCCGAATATGATCTAACCAAATCACCACGTGTGTTGCTTATTGTTACAACTGGCACAAAGGTTATTTAAGTTGGAGTAAGTGGATTATTGGGGATAGCGCCCAGTCGATAGGGCTAGCCCCACCGACCAAGGTGCGTGACCAGGAGTATCAGCTTGAGGGCCTAACGGAAAGGAGCGGTATATAACACATAAACTAAAACATGGCCATGTGGAACCATATAACCAAAGTGAATGACTAGGGGCTCGACCCGACTTCCAAGCCACGAGGGCTTAACCTTCACCCAATCTCCAGACTAATGGACCATTACCATATGACCAGGAGCTCAGTAAGAAAGGGGCTAGTGCACTTATGTGAATTATTTGGGTTTCATAACTATATGTTATGATTTTTGTGGATTTTTATGCTGATTTTGGAGGATTTTGGCCATTTTGGGGGGATCTGGACCCTGATTTGAGGCCAGATCTTGGGCGGAAGTTGGGAGGAGGATACCAACTCAATATATATATAAACCAGAGGTTATTAGCAGCATAGGGGGTTCATATTTGCATACTGATGATGATTTTATAAATCTTGAAGCCATTTTTATGCAGGGAAGCCATTGAGGAAGCAAACTTTGCAGGCCAATTCCGGGAGATATGCTCAATCTTTTTCAGTTCCGTCAATTGTGTTGGATTATTAAGGTCGAGAAGAAAAAAACTAGACCAGTTTGTAATCCTTTTGAAACTTTTATGATGTAATTTTTAAGCATTGAAGAGAAATAAGAAAGCCTCACCCACTAAGACAAAGGCCCGGAGACGTAGACAATCTTGCTAAACTCCGTTAACAACCTTGCTGTCATGGTTTGATTTTCTTTGTAATTATATTCTGATATACATTTCTTTATGATGGATGCCATAATATCTCATTAAGTTCTTCTTATTTCCTTAATTCCTAATTGGTAATTGAACACATGCTTAAAACTTAACCAAGTCTTTAAAGATCAATTTCAGATCAAGTGGTATCAGAGCAGGTTGACAGTTGGTTGTTTGAGTTTGTATGATTACCAGGGAAAAACTAAGTCACGGTGAATGCAAGATTATAGAAGGGGATCCATAGATTGGATCGAGAAAGAAGACTTCTCAAAGTGAGGAGATGGCATCGAAAGAAGGCATGTCTCAGAATGAGATAAAGTTGCAAAAGACTTTATTCGCCATGTCTGATATGGTAAAGGTCTTATATGAGGATTACTTTGAATGGAAGAGGCCTTTCCAAGAGGAATTGTCAAAACAAGAAAAACATGAAGAAGGATAGGATCCTCCCAAACCTCCTCCTTCACCTCCTTCTCCATCAACTTCTTCTTCTTCAAGTACAAGTTCAAAATCCGCTGCAAGAAAACATTCCCATAAACTTAAACATGATATGCCTTTACTTAAGCTTGATGTGAAATTTGAATTGCCCATGGATGATGGTGAAGTCAATGCTGAGAGACTTGATAGCTGGGTCAGACAGATGGAAGTTTATTTTATTTTGCAACAAATCAAGGATGAGGCAACCCAAATCAAGTTGGCATTGCTTTGTCTTGCAGGCACAACACTCATCTGGTGGAAGAGTAAGTTGCAAAATGACATGCAACAAGTTGGTAATGTATTTCCATCATGGAAAGATTTTGTTTTTACACTTAGGAAGCAATTTTATCCTTTGTGTTATAAGGAGAAGGCTTTAATTAAATGGCAAGGTCTTAAACTAAGAAAAGGGTAAACAATGCAAGAATACACAGATGAATTTCGTAAGATGGTATTAATGTCGAATATTCCATTACATACCCAAGAAACTCTTATGAAGTATATAGGAGGTTTACTTGCACATATTTGTAAGACTGTATTTATGTTTGGACCTACTAATCTTGATGAGGTTTCTGTTCAAGAAACATACATTGAAGTAGGGAAAACATGAAGTTGTGTATCAAGGGAATCGTCTTCAAGGAAAGAGGACAAAAGAAATGGGAATGGAGAGAAAGAAAATTTAGCAACAAGAAAGGAAGAGAAGCTCCCTTGCAAGAATTGCAAGAACGAAGGGCACGATGATGAACATTGTTGGCAATTTCACCCAGAGAAGAGACCAAATTGGTTCAAAGAAAGGAAACAGAGGCAAACAGTTGCAACAACAACATGACCAATAGACTTGGGATATGATTAAGGTGATGAGACTAAAATCACAACAGTTGGTTTGACAGGTAAAATTGGTGATGGATATGATTCTAGAAGTAAATTGTTTCACATAAGGGTGATAATGAAACATACTAATATCGATACATTGATATATAGTGGATGTCAATCTAAGTTTATTTCAAAGGAAGTGGTTAAATAATTGGGATTGACAAATAAGATAGATCATAAAACTTACTCACTTAAATGGATAAACAACAATCATAAATTGCACATAAAAAAGCAATGCACTTTAAAGTTTGCAATTTCATCAAAGTTTGTGGATGAGGTAACGTGTGATGTGGTGCCACTCAATGAATGTGGAATGGTCTTAGGCAGACCTTATTTGTATGATCGTAAAGAAATATTCTATAGGGAACATAATCAATATCACTTAACTAAAGAAGGCAATGAGTATGTTGTACATACTCATCACATAAAAGAAAATCAATCTCTACAAACAATGGAATAATTAAGGAAGGAAACTTATGCAAGAAACACACCTATAATTGTTCCAAATAAAACAATTGATCTTAATCATGAACACGAGATGGTTGTAGAATGGAAGTTCAATCATACTTTGCTTCAAGATAAGGTAATTCCATGCAAACACATCAAATATATTAGTTCATTTGTAGTCATATTTCTGATGTTATCGTTGCTAATGTTTTCAACATGGATGGTAGTGGATTTAGTAAGATGTGAAAGAGTATAAGTGGCTAACAATATGATGTCAGTTGTCATGGTTGTTTTGCAATTGATTATGATGAGACCAGTGCACAATACAAAGTTTAAAGACAAAGGAAAAGTGGGGTGGCCTATCCCACACTTGATGACTGGTTGATACCCTTTTGGAGGACGAAAAGGTCTTAGTGGGGAGGCATGATCCAAAATGGATCCAAGAAGGCCTAAAAATAAAAGTTCTCAGAATCAAATGAAACCAATTCCACTGTGTCCGACTCATCGTGCTGATTTCGGCCATATAATTGTTTTTGCAAATGGACATTGTATGCGAAAGATATCACGTTCTGATCGATTTCCCAAACATGCAAAAAGTCAAACTGGTCAAAGTCAACAAGCCATACTGCTGACGTCAATAGTATGATAGGTGATGTCAGCATGATGTCATGATGATGTCATCAAGGACACATGGTAGCATGAGGAGGTGACACATGTCACTCAATTTTGGTGTTTTCAGAATGAGTTGGACCAGTACAGAATTGACATGTGGCAGTGTACGGATGTGACACGTGGCAGTACGTATGTGACATGGCCCAATGACAGGATGGAACGTGGTAGTACGAATGATAGGTGGCTGCATGAATGCTGATGTGGTAGGGTGATTGGGAAATATAGATGCTGACATGGCAGCTGACTTGGGAGGTGACTTGGTAGTACGAACGTTGACGTGGCATGACACGTGGCTGTATGATAGTGACATGGAAGCTGACTGTGCATGCTGAATGGGTGCCGACTGTACCGTAAAGATGAATCACAGGGTGTCACGTGGCCCAATCAGAGGGCACCACGTGGCACCATGAATTTTTCCAATATTGGCTAGGTCAAAAAATTAGTTAGGCACTTTGTGATTTTCAAACCCCCGACCTGCTGGCAAGGCAACGAACTACCAAATATGAGTTAATCGACTCACCACGTGTGTTTCTTGTTGTTACAAGTGGCATAAAGGTTATTTAAGTTGGAGTAAGCAGATTGTTGGGGATAATGCCTAGTCGACAGGGCTAGCCCCGCCAACCAAGGCGTGCGACAAGGAGTATCAGCCCGAGGGCCTAACAGATGGCATGGTATATAACACTTACACTAAAATGTGGCCATGTGGAACCATATAACCAGAGCAGATGACTAGGGGATCGACCTGACTTCCTAGCCACATGGGGCTTAACCTCTGCCCAGGCCCTAGACACATGGACCATTACCATATGACCAGGAGCTTGGAAATAAATGGGCTAGCACACCTATGAGTATTATTTGGGTTTTATAGCTATATGTTATGATTTTTGTGGATTTTTATGCTGATTTTGGAGGATTTTAGCCATTTTTGGGGGATCTAGAGCCTGATTTGAGGTCAGATCTTGGGAGGAGGATACCAACTCAATATATATATATAACAAAGGTTATTATAAGCATAGGAGGTTCATATTGGCAGAATGATGATTATTTTATGAATCTTGAATCTATTTTTATGTAGGGAAGCCATTGAGGAAGCGAACTTTGCAGGCCAATTACGGGAACTACACTCAACCTTTTTCAGTGCCATTTGTTGTGTTGGATTCTTGAGTTCGAGTAGAAAAAAACCATACCAGTTTGTAATAATTTTGACACTTTTTTGATTTAATTTTGAAGAATTGAAGAGAAATAATAAAGCCTCACCCACTGAGACAAAGGCCCGGAGACGTAGGCAATCTTGCCGAACTCCGTTAACAACCTTGTTGTTATGGTTTGTTGTTCTTGGTGCTTATATTATAATCTGCATTTTTTATGATGGCTTCCATAATATCTCATTAAGTCCTTATTTCCTTAATTCCTAATTGGTAATTGAACACATGGTTAAAACTTAACCAAGTCTTTAAAGATCAATTTCAGATCATCAATGATAACCACTTTTGTTGACATCAATGACAACCAACTTTCAAACAACATCAATGACAACCAACTATCCAATAATCTCCCACTTTGGAATTTATGGAAACACTCATAGTCCAACACTCATGCTCCACATGTTACTAATGCTCCCGATTTTTCTCTCCTCATGTTTCTCTCCCCATTTAACATCAATGGCAAAGGGTATATCCATTTGGGGTTTCTCCCTGTCTTCATGCTTCTGATATTTCTTTTTCTTCCTCTTTGACATCATAGGAAAAAGGGTAACTCCCCCTATAAATATGTCTCCCCCTATCTTCATTCTACCAATATGGTCTCTCTCTGTGACATTTTTTCTCCCCTTGAATTCTATGCAAAATGCTGTGTAGTTCAATGTGGGGCTTTCCTATATATACTTCATTTTCTCTCTTTCGATGTTTTTTTTTTCAATTGTGGTTCCTCGTGTAATTCAATGTAATACATATAAAGAATTCAAAAATCACTTTTCTTCAAGTCTTCATGGCTTGTCAAGTTCACAAATTATATATAAATTACCATGTTATTCAACAAATTCCTTCTGACGCTAAAGCTTTTGTTGACGATTTCTCTTCCCTTGTTATGTTGTGTCTTTCACTGCTTCCCTTCTTGTAACTAACTAATTCCATATGTCAATATGCTCTCATCCACTATTATAAAACTTATTTGACTCATGTCTACTGTACCTTCCAAATATCTCATAAAAACCACGTCATAAAAACTATCTATGACTCTGCTACGATGTTGACCCATCTGCTACAACTGATCACAACATACTTCTTGTTGCTCAATCTGTCTGCAAATAAGAATCTACATGTCTACAACAATCTGTACTAAATATGTACCTACTTGAATACATATGTGGAATCCTCTATACAATCATAAACCTCTATCTGATAAGTGTGCCAATGATATACTTCATAATTGTCAGTTGATACCTACATGGGTATGTGTTATGAAGATTGCTCCTCAAACAATCAAACTGCCATAAGAAATTATGCACGTCAATCATAAAACCACTCTGAAACTGCCTTCCAAAAATATGCAAACACCTTAGACTGCTCGAAATATAGTTCTATGATCTGTAGATATGCTTCTTAGAGTCCCCCTCTTCAATATTCATATTTACTAGGAGTCTCCAACCTGGATTTCTTAGAAAAATATCTGCTCTGATGTGGAGTAATCTTCCTCTTCATCTGTGGATTCTGTTGAGGGGTCCTAAATCCCTTAAACTCAACAGTAGGAACCAAACCCACCACTGAGGCCCAATTAGAATCTGCAATGTTTAATAGTGCAATGGTTCTCCATATCTCACGATCCGGCCAATTAATCAATGGGATTTAAGTTTTCTAGTGGAAGCTCCTCCTTCAGTTCAGACGTTATCTTTTGTATTTTCTCTTATAGGTGGGACTGATACAAGATGAAAGCTCGTATAAACCAACCAGGTAACAAAGTGGGAAAACTTAACTATTGGAGAAGGATGAGCTTGGGATAACCCTTTCACTCTAGCATGTGGACAATGATTCTCCACCACAATCCTAGTACTAATACATTAATCTGTTGGTATTCCAATTATTGTCTGAGATACAATTTATTAGAAGAAAACATGCATGCGATAAACGATGACGAGAAAAATAGTTTCCTTAACTCTAATCATCAATCACATATTAACACAATGATTTACTTTTCATCATTAAAGACAAGAACTGTAAAAAACATTGAATCAGATAACTTATCAACAAATTTAGAAGCTCTTACTCATTACAACATCCATTCATGAGATGAAATAAAAAATAATTCTTCACATCCAATCATACACACTTTTGATGAAAAACACAAACTTGTCTCTGGTCCTAAACATGACTTCTCAATTAAGGCAACCCCAGAATATTTCTTTACAAATCCAAAAAATGAGGGTCTTTGAAACAACCATCGACCCTTGCTAACAGGTCGATCCTTTTATTTATAACATACTATTAACTAAAAATAACTATTAAAGTGTATCTAAGTAAAACAAAAGTCACCACATGGTGATTTCTTCTATCGGTCTTCAAAGAGTCATCAAATGATCTCACTTGAGTGGATGACTCTTCTCGTACTTCGACTATTTGATGAAGAGATCCTCGCATGTGTTAGCATACGGGAATCTATGTTGTTCCATTGGGGCTGAAATGATCTCTCTTATCTCTACTTCCTGTGCCTGATACTTGACTATTCTGACACTTAACTGCTGCAAGATGGTTCAAGCTTTGATTGGGTGCTCCATGAACTGCTCCACCTATCCTGACGCCATGTCTGCCACCTTTGCTATGTCCGCAGCCCATGATGAGTCTTGCTCAACATTTGATTTGACTATGTCGTGCAAGTCGACAAAGTCATAGGGTGTGTCAAATTCAAGGAGGCCGATGTCCCTCATTGCCCGGTTGATCTTGGTCCAACTCTTCTCGCACTCGACCCATTTCTCTTAGATTTCCTGACGAGGTTACTTATCCATTTTTACCCAATATTCAGCCGATTTCCTTATGCGGTCAATGTTTCTTTCCCTTAGCACCTGGATGCCTGCTCTTCGATGTCTCGGCCCTGTTGCACCATGCTAATATAGTCGATCCATTCCACGGATTGGTGTGATTTCTCATACCACCTATACATATCCTTGCAGGTCGCCAGTGCCATGAGGGTGTCTTCTTGAAGCTCGATTATCCTTGCACTGTATAGATGTCGTTCATCTGTAAATTTGTTGTAGGCCTCCTGGAATTCGCTCCTCAGGAACACCACGGCTTGTGTGGTATCTTGGTAATATTTCACCAAGTGGCGCAAATGTTCCAATTGCTTTAGAGCAGCAACCAACTCCTCTTCATCCTTTTTCTCTCTGTCCAGGGTGGCATTTGTGATTTCCATCCCTGCGTTGATAAGTTCGAATGTCTTGGCATGCTCTGTGTTGATCATGTTTTCCTCCGTGGTGATGAGGATGGAGCGATCTAGAGTAATCCTCCTCTTATTGGTGGTTCTCTGCATGATATCTTTCCTTTTCTAGTCATAGGCGATGCCATGTATGTCAATGACTTCATCCACGGGTTAGAGGATTTGCTGATCTCCCTAGGTGAGCATATTTCTCAGGCTCCCAATGGTGTGTATTTGTTCAAGACTAGGTTCTTGAACCTCCTCCATGTGTTCTGAAGGTCTGGAATATGTTTGTTTCTCATCCGGAGGTTGAGTATTAGTTTAAATTTAGGCATCGAGGGTAGGCTTGGTACTTACTTGATAATCAGTCGTTGAGATGTCAATTTCCTACTGAGAAGATTCTTCTTTTTGTTCACCCGACCCTGGCTCGTCCGTTGAACTGTCCTTTTGAGTTTTCGGTACCTCGAGTAGTTCAGTGTCTAAGACACTTTTGACCTCCTAGTAATTTTGTGAAGGGCTCCAAATTTGAGTGTTAGGAGCTGGGGAAGATGCCTTCTCGAGCTCCTTTTCCTCTGTGATTTGTACATGAGTCACCAGGGATACCTCCAGACTTTCTTCATCATCATAGATGTTTATCAATTCACGGAGGGGGTTTGGTGCACTTATTCTCCCTAATGTTCCTACTATCTCCAGCTGAGATAAAACATCCCCCGGTGATCCGGCCTGTGGCATTGTAATTTCAGGGTTATCTAACCTGATGATTTCATCAATTTCTATCATCTCAGGGCCGCTTGGACCTACCCGACTTTCATCTAGGTTGTTGACAGGGGCCCCTATCATTCCTATAAGGTCTGGGTCATCTTGCAGCTGATAAATTACTCATTGCGCCTATTCTATCATGAGAAATCCCCTTGCCCATGGGTCTTCTGTCATAGGGAATCCTCTATCCTGCATCGGGGCCACCAGAGGAACCTCTGTTGCTTCTGTTTCTCTTATGTATTCTCTGGATTTGAGGGCCTCTTGAGCCTATTTATATATGGTCGTCACATGTTCATCCAAGCTCATGGCCCTGAACTTGGTCATTTTTTGGTTGGCCATCCTTTCTACCACCTCATCCCAGTCCTGGGCATTTTCCTTAAAGACTTCATCTTCAAATTTGTCATGGGCGTACGACCAATAGGATGAAACTTGTGAAGCGTGTTTCAAGACCATGACCTTTGGATAATGCTTGTAGAATTGACCTGTCTGGAACCTGAAATCGAGTTGGTTCAACCCCTCTTGTTTGGCTTGAGCTGTATCTTTAACCAAGTAGAAACCTACATGGAAACCATAGGGAATGAACGCTCGCTTATTTTCCTTGACCAGGGTGGCGTTATAGCCTTGAAAAATGGTTTGATAGCATATTTCACCCACTACAAGCTGGTACGGGACATGCACTGGTAGGAGATGTGGTGCTCCGATGGCCCTAAACACCTTGATGTATGTGTCACACTCGCCCAAGTACCAATGGCCTACTTTGGAAATCATTTTCTTGGCCGCAACTGATAGTCTTGGGCATTCCTTCTTAAAGAGAATGAAATAAATTCGTGTGATGAATTCATCGTAGATGAGGGAGCGAGAATTTTTATACATGTTCTCCCATAGCACACTGAAATAGACATGGACCAGGAGCTCTGCGACATGCCAACTCAGATTCATGCCGGCGAAGATGTTTCTGGCGCACATTACATCAAGAAGATATGAAGCCATGTAGAATGCGGGTGCCTCTCCTTCTTTTGGCGTCTAAGCCTGTTGTATACATATGCTCAGTTGTTTAGAAATGATCACTCCCCAGTTGAAACCACTCCCGAATATTGCCACTATTTAAGCTAAGGGTATCCATGCCTATGAAAATATGGAACAATCCTTCTCTCCATATAATCGACAGATGAGAGCCATAAAATAGATGTATGGATCCCTTAAGTTGGTCGTCTGGTACCAGCTAGTGCTATGGTTGGTGTATTTCTTTTCTTCCCTCCACCATGAGTCCATCACCCGATTGGGTCATGGCACTCGTAGAACTTCACGATGAAATTTTTATTTAGACGCTCATCGGGGTCTCAGAGTTTGTAGTACTTTTATAATTCTACCAGAAGGAACACCTTACACACCCACCATTGTCATCATTGATTAAAAACTTCTGTGTGTCTGTGTGGTCGATGAGCCACTTCAAGATTTCTATACAGGGAAAAATGGGGGTTCTCCTTGCCACCATATGTAGGTACGACTATCGGATGTTTAAAAACACCTCGTCGTCAAGAGCCCTCACATCTAGATCACTGTGTGGGATATATTCCAGGTATTCCTCCCATTTAATATTTTTAAAGAGCTCTCCCCAATGTGGGAGTGTTGTCTTGGACCCTGTGCTTGCCTCTTTATCTCCAAAGGCTAGAGGCTGGATGAAAACCTTCTTCGTCGCTGTCTTAATGACAGGTTCCAGCCTCAAAGTGTATTCTAATTGTTTTGCGGCCCCTAAGAGGATCCTTCACCTATCTCTAGTTTTTTTAGCTTCAGTGCCCTCGACGATCGTCTGGTGGTTGGATTTATTGGTGGCATCGTTCCTACAATTAAAATAAACTTTGACAGACTATGTAAAGAACAAAACCGGATAAGAAACATATAATTTGTAGCCATGTCAAAATTACAGACTTGGATACATACCTGTGAAGCTTTCTAAAACCTGGTTATTTTGATACTCACGGGCTCTCTGCAGCCTTTGAATTACTTGTCTTGTTTCTTTGGATGCTCTGAATTTCCTTGCTCCCATAGTGATTTCATTTACAATAACTTGAGATAATTTAAACCAGGGAAGAACTTATTGTGTCGCATCAACCATTCAATTTGAGTGATGAGTGAAATTTAAACAAATCCTCTGTTGAATCGCCATAACTTAAATTCATCATGGGTTGGTGGAGGCATGAGGGGTGATGTGGTCTATCGATGATTTCAAACGGTTGTTTTGATTTGTGCACGGGCTAGAAAATAATGCGGGATTTGGTATTAATTATCTCCTTAAATGCCCAAAATCCAATCGTATCTAACGCTAAAATGTCCCATCGTGCCTCTCTCCTAGTGGGTGGATCGGGGATTGAGGATGTGTTATGAGCATTTTCGTTGATGTCCTTCTGTCGAAAATCTCTGATGTTGATCAATCTTATCGTACAATGCTACAGTGGAGAAGATGACTCGGAGGTGTGACTCAGACCTAGGGAACCAAGAATGACTCGGGGTAAAACTATACTATATGGTTCTCCAATCTGGTAAAGACACGTGGCATTGAAGACCGGTGACCTAATTCGTGTGTATTAATCGGAGTTAGGAATTTCATTAAGTTATTGGTTCTAAAACAAAACTTTGCTTTCCAATTCTGAAAAGTATCCAGGATCGACGATCGGTGATAAACCTATCAAGTGCTTTCTTCGGATTAGCTTCCTTGAAAAAGTCCCGATGCCAAAAACATATCAGGGATCGGTGATCAGGAATATCGTTTAGCGTGACCAGAATGTTTGTTGAGATCCCTTTAGGTTTTCCTCAATTCCGATAAGTGCATCGGGTATTGGCTATCAATGATATCTTTTATTTATTTGTTAATGTATATTCCTCTCATCTTTTACCGATGTCGAAGGGGAATCAGATATCGGTGATATCCTTATGCAAGACTTTGACACAAACAAAAACCTCCTTTTTCCGATGCCAAAGGAGATCGACACTAGGTGACTGAGTTTTACCGAGTGGTTCTTTTCCTTCTTTGAATTCCTTCCTATGCCAAATTTGAGCGTGTCGGGTGAAGTGTTCAGGTGTTAAGGCCTTTTAAGTCATGGGGTTTCATAAGTTCAAACAAACCTGAATAGCTGATGAGATTCATGATAATAAGAAAAGTCAAAACATTTCTTAACATGAAGTTGAATCATAGAGTGCAAAGATCAAGTGGTACCCAAAAAGTAAAAAAATTGACATAGGCTTTTTAGGGTGTGTTGAGTGCTCAACATATTCATCATTTTCCTTTAATCCTCTCCTTGAATTCTAACATTCTTTTCATTTTTGATACATATTATTTTGAGAAATAAATGAAGGAGGAAATATAATAAGGAAATACATATAGATATAACAAAGATATAACAATAAACACAGAGATACAGTAATGCACAATTTCTATTAATGAGAGAATGTACAAAAACTGTAAAATTACAGAGTGAATGACTCGCTAGAATGGTGGAATCTTATCTCTGAGAAGAGATGTGATGGATACGCTCATTCACAAGAAGATGATGATGCTTACAATGAGTCTCTAGAGGCCTTTTCAAAATAAATAAAATCCAAAACCCTAACCCTGGAAGATGAAACGCCAAAAGGTTTGTAGGCCCCGATGGGGGTAGTTGGTACGTCAACTTCCCAAGGGCGTAAATTTTTCATATGATATCCATCTAAGGCATTATATACCTCGTAGGAAAGGTCTATACGAGGATTACATATTACGTTCGGTCCAGACCATGCCTTCTGATCCAGGAGCATTTCCAACAAAGCACAAGTGGAGGACAACTCAATGCCTAACACACATTTTGAAGTGAATTTTGAATTTTAAAGAAGGGGTATCACACAAATATTTTGAAAGGATTGTAATTAAAGAAAATATTTGATGTTTTGGAGTTGGACGATTGCATGAGATCATTGGAGAATGTATTTTTCTTTTAATGAAGTCGTGTGCAGTACAAATTCGATGTGTTTGATCTTATCTATCTGTCACAAGTATTTATTGTAATAAATCCTAAGTAGTTGAAGGATTTTAATTCAATAGGATAGATCTAGAGTAGTTGGAGGGAAAATATCAAAGAGCTCCTCTTGTATATACTGTAGAAGTTGTTGAAGCTTATTAGAGTGTATGAGCCCATGTATACTTTAGTTGAATGAATATAACAGAGGAGCATTGTTCCAAATGTCTGGTGTTGTTGTGTCTATCTGAATGAATGAACGATAGACTTTCTGTTTATTATCAATTCTTTGTTATTTCTTGTTCTTGTTTTTATACTACATTTACATGGTTGAATGTATGAATATATGAATATTTAGATAATTTTCAATTGTTTCTATTCTATGAGCCAGTGCAAGTGTGCATATTGTTCACAAGGAGTGCGTTGACAGAGTCTGTTTCGAGTCATAAGCTCAGAAGAGATAGCGTGAATCTCTCATTTTCAAGGAGTGAAAAGTGTCCACAAGGTGTGCATGACATAGTCTGTAGTGACTCAGAAGGCCTAGCATAGATAGTTTGAGAGTGTGGGTAGGAGGAACCTGACTCACTTTCGTATTGTTCAAAGGGAACAATAGAGCGTGGAAGAACTATTACGAGGAGTGCACAATTATCCTTCAAGAGATTAATATTAAGGAGGTTGGTCGCAAGGTGTGAACATAATCGATACTTAGTTGGGTATCAAAGGAGTGATTCTGAAGAAGTTCAAAGCATTGGGGAGAAGCAAGTCCAAGGATGGTAACTTGGAGTTGTGCATGTAGAGAGTGTATATGATCTGCAAAGAATGCGTGACCAAGTCTTTTGATTTAAAATCTCAGGAGGAGTAGAAAAAACCATCCACAAAGAAGCTAAGTAGTGGAGGAGGACTTGTTCAAGGCGAGCACAGGATGAATTTTGACTAAGTGTCGAAGAGAGCATTCTAAGGAGGAAAAATTTTGAGGAAGAACAAGCTTAGGAGGAAGAACAAAGAGAAATTTTCAAAGGGAGGATTCCTTTAAGGTTTCCCAAAACTTAACGAGCTAGATCCGTCCAAGAGGGACCAGGATCATTCTAGACCTTTAGCTAGGAGGAATTTCAACATTTCAGAGTTCAGAGTGTTTAAAGTGTTCAAGAATCAGGATTGCCAAAGTCGTGAAGCGATCTTATCCGTTGGTTGCAAGGAGGATACATGGCAGCGGATTAGAAAATCTGGGAGATAGAGGTCCAGAGGAGTTGAGTGTGGAGTGGGTGAAATATTCACAAATTCACAAAACCTGAAGTACAATTGGATCGTCATATCTATGAAGACATGCAACAGAGATCCACGAATTCGAAGGAAAGTGTTTAAGGCAGAACCAAAGACGAAGGTCGTGATATTTCTGAAGCTCAAAGTTACGAAGATATTACCCATGGTCACAACCTGTGGTCACATAGGAGAGGGAGTCTAGTGCGGGGCTATTACTCACAAGGTTGGTGTCACCAAAAATGCCAGAGATAAGGTTTGTGGGTAACTCAAAACTGTGGGTAAAACCAAAGGGACCTGTGTGTATAAATTGTTTAGGGTCTGTTGAAGGCCCGAAGAACCAATTCGATTCAAGGAGTTTGAATATCCAAGACCGAGAGGTCGTAAAATCCCCAGGAGGGAAGGAGGGCTGCATCAGAAGTGGTATCAAAGCACACAAAATTAATTTCTATAGAGAGAGGAGACAAGGAAGTAGACTGATATCATCGAGTGATATCAGATACATCAACACACTACCACCTATGAGACGTGCAGAGCCACCTGTAGAAAATAGAGCTATGGAAATGGAGATGAGAGAATTGCAAGCCATATTGAATGCCATGGAAACAATACAAAGGAGAGCACATGATGCTGGAGACATCAGTGATGAAGAGAATGAAGAAGTGGAATTTGAAGAAGCTGTAGCAGAGGATGCTATGGAAGAACGTTTGCTGAAAGTAGTTGTCAAGTTGGGAGCTAGAGAAAAGATAGACATCCCAATGTACGAAGGTAATTTGGACGTTGAAGAATTGCTTGATTGGATACTAGAAATGGACAAGTATTTCGACTATGAAGATGTCGATGAGGAGAAAAAGGTGAAACACACCGTCACCAGGTTAAAAGGACATGGAACACTGTGGTGGGATGAAATGAAGGATGATAGAAGGAGAAAAGGCAAGTAAAATATCAAGAGCTGGGATAGAATGGTAGCTAAGTTGAAGGATAAATTCATACCCAAAAAATATCAAATAAATTTGTTCAGGAGATTGCAGAACCTGAGGAAGAAAGGAATGATAGTCAAAGAGTACACAGAGGAGTTCTATAGACTGAACATTAGGGCTGTATAGAAAGAGAGAGATGAGGAAAAATTTTCCACGTATATAAATGACCTGAGATATGAAATCCAAGACGAAATCAAAATGATATTAGTGAAAATAGTGGAGGATGCTTATCAGATTGTTCTGAAAGAAGAGGATAATTTGGATAGAAATCATAGTCAGCAGAGCAAAGGTAGAAGTTTAAACAGAGGCAAGGGAATTTCCCATGACAAGGCAAAAAATCCCAAAGGTGAGACTAAGAAACCACATAGTCACTCTAAAAGAGGAGGAAATTCTTGAGGGAGATAGAGTGGTGGTAGAAACTATTTTCCCAGAGGAAGAGGAAGAGGTAGAGGAGGAGAGGTAAGATGTTATGCCTATGGAAAGACATGACACATGTCTTAGGAATGTCCTGAGAGAAAGAAAGAAGGAGGTGAAGCTTACATTTCAGAAACACATAAGTCGAATTTTGAGGCAGAAGGCACATAATATGGGAGATATTTGATGATGAAGAAGGTTCTCTTAAAACCAGAGCTGGAGGTTGAAAAGCCAATGCAGCGGAACAATTTGTTCAGGACAACTTGCAATACTAAAGACAAATTATGCAAGGTGATAATTGACAGTGGGAGCACTAATAATTTAGTATCCATAGAGATGGTGGATAAGTTGGAGTTGGAGATGACTGCATATCCGAGTTCGTACAAAGTCTCATGGCTGCAGAAAGGTCATCAGGTAATGGTAACTAAACAATGCCTTGCTAAATTTAAAATAGGAGGATATAGGGATGAGATTCTGTGTGATGTGATTCCCATGGATGTATGCCATGTTTTGTTGGGAATACCATTGTAGTATGACAGAAATGTCATTCATGATGGGATAAAGAATACTTATACTTTGGAGAAGAATGGTAGGACACACATGTTGCCTCCGATTGAGGAAAATAAGGTAAAGGAATAGGCCAACACAAGTATACTTCTCATGAGTGGGAAGGAACTACTGAGTGAAGTTAAGAAGGAACAAGAGATGGAGTTTGCTGTAGTGAGGAAGCCGAAATTATCATTACAAGTACTTCTATGGAGGATCTTCCTAAAGAAGTTTAGGAGCTGTTGGAGAATTTTGCTGACATAATAGTGGATGAATTTCCGAGCTCATTTCCGCCTATGAGAAGTATTAGCCATCACATTGACTTGATACCAGGAGCGATATTACCGAAAAAAGTAGCGTACATATTGACACCTCAAGAGAATGAGTAGGTAAAGAGATAGTCTCATGATTTTTTAGACAAAGGTTTGGTCAGAGAAATCTTAAGGCCATGCGCAGTACCAACTGTGTTAATTTCGAAGAAGGATGGAGGATGGATAATGTGTACAGACTCAAGAACCATAAACAAAATCACTATTAGGTACAAATTTCCATTTCCAAGGATGGATGACTTAATGGATTGCTTAAGTGGAGCGAACTATTTTTCAAAGATAGATTTGAAAAGTGGATATCACTAGATAAGGTTGAGTGAAGGTNGATGAATTTCCGAGCTCATTTCCGCCTATGAGAAGTATTAGCCATCACATTGACTTGATACCAGGAGCGATATTACCGAAAAAAGTAGCGTACATATTGACACCTCAAGAGAATGAGTAGGTAAAGAGATAGTCTCATGATTTGTTAGACAAAGGTTTGGTCAGAGAAATCTTAAGGCCATGCGCAGTACCAACTGTGTTAATTTCGAAGAAGGATGGAAGATGGATAATGTGTACAGACTCAAGAACCATAAACAAAATCACTATTAGGTACAAATTTCCATTTCCAAGGATGGATGACTTAATGGATTGCTTAAGTGGAGCGAACTATTTTTCAAAGATAGATTTGAAAAGTGGATATCACTAGATAAGGTTGAGTGAAGGTGATGAGTGGAGAACAACCTTCAAGACAAATGAGGGATTATATGAATGGCTTGTTATTCCATTTGTATTAACAAATTCCCCGAGTACTTTTATGAGGTTGATGAATGAAGTGTTGAAATATTTTATTGGTAAGTTTGTGATCGTATATCTGGATGATATACTAGTCTTTAGTAAAACTGAAGAAGAACATTTGAGGCACTTAACATTAGTGATGAGGAGGTTGCAACAAGAGAAGTTGCTGATAAATTTAAAGAAATATTCTTTTATGAAGACATAACTCATTTAATTGGGTTTTGTGATTTCTTCGAATGAAATGAAGATGGATCCTGAGAAGGTGAAAGCAATCAAAGAATGGTCGTCACCAAGGAGTATATTTGAGGTGAGAATATTCCATGGATTAGTGAGTTTATATCATAAGTTCATCAGAAATTTCAATGAGATCGGTGCACAAATGATGGATACAGTTAAAAAAAGACATAATTCTTTTAAATTGATAAAAGAGGCTGAGAAAAGATTCAATATATTGAAGGAAAAGATAACAGAACAATCGATTCTGGTCTTGCTAGATTTCGGGAAGACATTTCAAGTGAGATGTAACGTGAGTGGAGTTACAATTGCAACAATCTTGAGCCAAGATAATAGGCCTATTTCATATTTCAGTGAGAAGCTGAATGATACTAAGAGAATGTACTCCACATATGACAAAGATTTTTATGCCATAATTCAAGCCTTAAAGAAATGGAGGTACTATCTTGTTCCAAAAGAGTTTGTTTTGTATAGTGATAATCATGATTTACAATTCATAACCAGACAAGGGAAGTTAAATAAAAACAATGCTAAGTGGATAGAGTTTATGAAAAATTTCACTTTTGTCATTAAACATATTTTTGGTAATGCTAACAAGGTTGCTGATGCATTCAACAGAAGATGTCTAATTCTACAGGAATTTCAAGTGAAAAAATTGGGGTTTGAACACCTTAAGGAAATGTAGGGTGATGATCTGGACTTCAAAGAGGCATATGAAGCATGTGCGAATCCTGTGCTCAGAGACAGAAGTCAGTGAACAAAGTACTTGATTCATGATGGGTTGTTGTTTAAAGGGTGCTAGTTGTGCATACCAAAGTGCTCATTGAGAGAGAATTTACTGAAGGAAAAGCATAGTGGAGGTCTAGCTGTACATTTCAGCCATGACAAAACGTTTGCACAGTTGAACGGTTCATACTATTGGCCAGGTATGAGAGTATACGTGAAGAATTTTGTGAATATATTTAAGATTTGCCAGTATGAAAAGGGAAAGAAAAAAAATATTTGGTTGTATCAACCATTACCTATTCCAGAGAGGCCTTGGGATGCAATAAGCATGGATTTCATGTTGGTATTGCCAAGGACATAAAGAGGAAGTGATTCCATATTTGTGGTAGAAAGATTTTCAAAGATGGCACACTTTATCCCATGCTAGAAGACTAGTGATGCAACGCACATGGCTAGCTTGTTTTTCAAGGAGGTTGTGAGACTTCATGGATTGCCCAGGAGTATTGTTTTAGACAGGGATACCAAATTTGATTCTCATTTCTGGAGGACTTTGTGGAGGAAAATGGGAACAAAACTATTCTTTAGTTCTGAATATCACCCTCAAACGTATGGACAAAATGAAGTGGTGAACCAAAGTTTAGGAGATTTGTTGAGAATTTTGGTCACTGAACATCATAGTGAGTGGGATCAGATTCTAGCACAAGTGAAGTTTGCATACAATGACTCAGTAAAAATAAGTACCGGAAAGAGCCAATTTCAGAGAGTATATGGAATGAATTTGAGGGGAGTGTCAGAGTTAAGAGATCTGGATCAAAGTGAGTTTATAAGCGCTGGAGCTGAAGACTTCGTTGCAGAAATGAAGGAGCTTCATAATCAGATCAAAGAGAAGTTGCATAGGAACAACAATGAATTTAAACGCAGAGATGATCAACATAGGAGGAAACTTCAATTTGAATTTGGAGATAAAGTTCTAGCACATCTCAGGAAGGAGAGGTTCCCAAGAGGAACATATAATAAACTAAAGTTGAAGAAGATAGGATCGTGCAATATCCTAAGAAAATTTGGTGAGAACGCTTATGAGATAGAGTTGCAAAATGATGCGGGTATATCGCCCATATTCAACATTGCAAACCTGTATCCTTATAGGGAATATGGAACCAGGGGATCAGAAGATCAGAAAGACATTCAATGGAAAAAGAATATTCCTATAGTAGAGAAGCCACAGATGGAGAAGATCATAGATCGACGAATTGGTAAAAGGACCAGAAGAAAAACATATTTTGAGTATTTGGTAAAATGGAAAGGATGCCCAATAGAAGATGCCAGTTGGGTAAACAAAGTGGATATCCAGAAGCATGGAAGGTCAGTGCAATAGCTCATGTACAAGAGTCCATGAATTTTCAGCCATAGGAGTATGATGCAGGAGCATCGCCAACAAAGCGCAAGTGGAGGACAACTCAATGCCTAGCAAACATTTTGAAGTGAATTTTGAATTTTAAAGAAGGCATATCACACAAATCATTTGAAAGGATTGTAATCAAAGAACATCTTTAATGTTTTGGAGTTTGACGATTGCATGATATCATTGGAGAATGTATTTTTCTTTTAATGAAGTCGCATGTAGTACAGATTCAATCTGTTTTATCTTATCTGTTTGTCACAAGTATTTATTGTAATAAATCCTAAGTAGTTGAAATCTTTTAATTCAATAGGATAGCTCTAGAGTAGTTGGAGGGAAACGATCGAAGAGCCCCTCTTGTATAAAGATTTGTATTGTTTTCGAGAAGAGGTTGTTGGCACTCTCGTTATTGATAGTTGTTGAGAGGTTGTTGAATCTATTGTATATGTTGTAGACGTTTCTGAAGCTTATTAGAGTGTATGAGCCCATGTATACTTCAGTTGAATTAATATACTAGAGGAGAATTGTTCCAAATGTCTGGTGTTGTTGTGTCTATATGAATGAATGAACGGTAGACTTTACGTTTATTAGAAATTATCTGTTATTTCTTTTTCTTGTGTTTATAATAAGTTTACATGGTTGAATGTATGAATCTATGAATATTTAGATAAGTTTCAATTGTTTCTCTTCTATGAGCCAGTGCAAGTGTGCATATTGTCCACAAAGAGTGCATTGACAAAATCTGTTTCAACTCATAAGATCAGAAGAGATAGCATGAAGCTCTCATTTTAAAGGAGTCCAAAGTGTCCACAAGGTGTGCGTGACAGAGTCCGTAATGACTCAGAAGGCCCAACAGAGATAGTTTGAGAGTGCGGGTAGGAGGAACCTCACAGAATTTTGTATTGTTCAAAGGGAACAATAGAGCGTGGAAGAACTGTTGCAAGGAGTGCACAATTATCCTTCAATATATTAAGCTGAAGGAGGTTGGTCACAAGGTGTGCGCATAATCGATACTTAGCTGGGTATCGAAGGAGTCATTCTGAAGAAGTTTAGAGCATTGGGGAGAAGCAAGTCTAAGGAAGGTAACTTGGAGTTGTGCATGCAGAGAGTGTATATGGTCCGCAAAGAGTGCGTGACAGAGTCTTTTGATTCATAATCTCAAGAGGAGTAGAGAAAACCGTCCATAGAGAAGCTAAGTAGTGGAGGAGGACCTATTGCAAGGTGAGCATAGGTTGAATTTCGACTAAGTTTCAAAGAGAGAATTATAAGGAGGAAAAAGTTTGAGGAAGAACAAACTCAGGAGGAAGAACGATGAGAAATATTGAAAGGGAGGAGTCCTTTAAGGTTTCCCAAAAATTAACAAGCTAGATCCGTCCAGGAGGGACCGAGATCATTCCAGACTATCAGATCTGGGGGAGGTTGCACGGAGGTTAGCCGGGAGGAATTTCGACATTTCGGAGTTCAAAGTGTTTGAGAAATGGGATCACCGAAGTCGCAAAGTCGTGAAGCGATCTTAGTCGTTGGATGGGAGGAGGTTGTGTGGAAGTAGATTAGAAAATCTAGGAGATAGATATTCGAAGAAGTTGAGTGTAGAGTGGGTGAAATATTCGTGAAGTTTCAAAACACGAAGTACAGCTGGACCGTCAGATACAGGAAGACAGGCTTGAGAGATCCACAAATTTGGAGAAAAGCGTTTCGGGGAGAACCAAAGACGAAGGTCGTGATATTTCTGAAGCCTGAATTTACGAAGAGCTGACCCACAATGACAACCCTTGGTCACATAGGAGAGGGAGTCTAGCGCAGGGCTAGTAATCACAAGGTTTGTGTCGCCAAAAGTGCTAGAGAGAAAGGTTGTGGGTAACTCGAAACTGTAGGTAACACCAAAGGGACTTGTGTGTATAAAATGTTTAGGGTATGTTGAAGGCCCAAAGAACCAATTCGATTCAAGGAGTTTGAATATCCAAGACCGGGAGGTTGTAGAATCCCCAGGAGGGAAGGGGGGCTGCATCACCTTCGAATATCTTCTAGGTGCTATCGTGCCCAAAAAATGTCGTTTAGGGCTTCAAAACGACCCTGAAAGTTGAGGACCCGAAAAAATGTAGAACAAATGCCAAGGTGGAAACCCATGTTTTGAGACAATGGAATAGGTGAGTGGCCATCGATTTCCACCTGGATCAATCCACCTCCCTTAGGAAGCAATGGTGTCCATTGCGTCAAGCCCCCAGGTAAACTTTTGTTGAATCTAAACCTTGGTGAGATGCTTTCCTTACTGAAGAAGTTTCCCTGCTTAGCTTGTTGAAGGCTGTTATGAACCAATATGGTTGCATGATCTTCGTGATAGTGGGAGGACTCTATCGATGAATATGAAGCATGAATAACATGAAGGGATTTATCATAGCTTGTTTTGAATAGGTAGTTTATAGGCACCCCCATAGGTGTAGTATGAATATCTTGGTGCTCTTCTACAATATTTTTGAGTTGCTTCTGCTGGATAGAAGGGTCTTGGGCCGATGCTACATTGGTTGAAGTGTCCTTCTATTCTGACCAGATTGTGAAGAGGATAAAATTTGTGGTATGATAGATTACTTTGCGAAACTATTTTTTCGAGACAATAGTCTGAACTACCTCTGCTATGTTGTAGGACTGACCCCCAAGAGTAACAATGAAGCTATGGGGTAGAGACTCATAAAAAAATATGATGCCTCCACACACATAGCTATCCTAATAGAACATCATAGAATTATAGTGGGGAAACATCACACAATACCTCATCCTTGAAGGGCTTGATGTTGTATGATAGGTGCCACTGTTGGCTGACACAAAGATTTCGTTCCTGGTGAAGCCATCCGATGTTGTATGGATGCGGGTGTGGTTTTATTGTCAAATACAACTAATTAATGACCTCTACTAAGATGAGGTTATTCTAGCTTTTGCTATCAACAATAAAATGAAGTGGGGTCCCCTTCACCCATATATGTGAATGGAAAAGGTGCTCCCCCTCCTCAGGATCCTCCAGTTCTTCTAGTTGGATTGTTACGGTCGTGACAGTAGTAGTGGGTTCTACATCAATTATCTGTCTCCTTTTATTATTGTCTGAATTGGAGTCTGATTCAGGGATCAAATTTGTTTCTTTGTGCTTGACTACCGATGAATTTTTTGAGAAACATTCATCAGTGTTGTGACAAGGAATTTTGTGAAAGTCACACCACTTCCCAGTGTCCTTCTTCGTCTTCCCATTTCCCTTATTTTCTTGTGGTTTGGACTAGTTGTCTTGAGGTTGACTGTTCTATGAGTTATGGCTTCCTTTACCAAAATTTGGTTGTTTCAGATTTGCAGACCCAGATTATTTCTTGTTCTGCTGCTTAAATTTCTACTCGATTTTTACAACATATCTATTAGCGGATCCCATCGATGAGATGTCCATAAATTCCATTTCGGTTTGGATGTACCTATGTAGAGCCCTGGGGTATTTTAGAAACAGATGCCACTTAGAGTCTTTGATACCTATCTTGGTGTGCAAGGTATTTGTGAAATATGACATTGTTTTATCCCTCTTTTGATGCAACGTTGTCCATCTCATGTACTGGTCATCATAGTTTCCCACAGGGTAATATTGCTCCTTGACCGCATCCATAAAAAAATCTCAAGTGGGATCATCCCCAAATATTCCAGACTCCTCTGTGGAATTTTTCTCCTAGTAAGTTTCCCACCAATGTTTGACATGGGGGAGACCCTTAAGGAGCGCAAAGGTGATCTTTTCTCTATCAGAAAAATTGTGAACAAAGAAATAACGTTCTAGAAAATTTAACCATTTTTCCAAATCATTTGCATAGATAAGAACTTCAAATACAAGAATATCAAAATTAACTTGTACCTTGAATGGGGTAGCATCTTCAAAGAAATTGCTTGATGAAGACGCTTCTGTTATTGTCGATAATTGTTGAAGGATTTGAGAAAAAATATCCGACATCTCATTCCTCTGTTGCGCGAGGGCTTCCACGAGAAAAAACTTGATGGGATCTTGTTGACGGGCGAAATTGACCGCTCGTCAACTGGAGGAGTGAATCCGGTCCGGGGTTGTCTAATTAACCCAAGCCATTTGGATTAATCCACTCCGACAGGTTTAGCGGCTCCGTTGGCCGATCTAAGTCCTAAAGAAAGCGAAAAACAAAACTAAAGAAAATGCAATAACTTGATGAATAACAATCGTTGGAAACTATATATAGATCTAATATATATTTACAGTTTAACTAACTAATACTTATAAAATAACTCTACTTATCATATGTACAATACATACAAATAATTCTAATTCTAAGATATATATAATATATACAGAATACGAATTTTAATCTAAATCCGTGAAAATCGAATGTAAATTGATTTTTTAAACAACARTAAAAACTATTATCTAATTTTTATGATTTGTTTTCTTATAATGTTTATATAAAAGAAATCAAATATCAAACTGTCTAATTGAAAACAGAAGTAACAGATAGTAGAAGATGTTTTAACTACAAGAAACTTCTGTATTTAAACTAATGAAATCAAACTAACAAATTGACCTGTTATCGCATCTAATATTTGTTTAGTGCATAGCATCCAATCTCTCTATCTGATGAGGTAAACCCGCAGCAGATCCTACAATTGCTTCTCATAAATGTGAAGCAGTAATGATTGAATCCGAATGATAGAACATATAAGAGATATGATCTCAACAATCTCATAATTTCACAAGCAACCACATTAAGATAAATCCTGCTGTGAGAACTTGTGTATAAACGTTCAATAAAAGATAAAGATAAATCTCTAAATTCAAGTTTGAACAAAAGGATTGTTGTGTGTTAAATCTGGAACATAAAGCATGGATAATATATAAATTTTTATCATACCAATCTATAGTAAACCATGACAGCGAAAGCAATCATAATCTAATTACAAATTGAAATAATCATGACTTGAATAAAACCACAATACAGACAAGCTAAAGCTGTGATAAGTATTATATTTCATTCAAGTCTGTGAATGAAAAATCCATAGTCTTGCCCCAGACAAAGATGGTCTCATGTTTACAAAATAACATGCTTATATAGGTTCCAGGAACAAAATGTTTCCTGTTGATAACATCAAATCTGTTCCAAAAATATGAGGGATGCAACCTCCCTGATTTTACTTGATATCAAAATACTAACAACCTAATCTATTTACTAAAAAACATAAAGTTGATATGGCTAGAAGTTGTCAACAGTGCTTCATATCTCCTTGGAATCATGGGTTCCTGTTAACAAATGAAAAAGGGGAAATTTTAGATATGTTTTCAATTATAAAATCAAACAATTTGAATTTTTTCTAACTGGCTATAGAATCTTACGATTCTGTAGCTAGTTATAATTACAACTACAATCATGTTTTATTCAACAAACAAAACAAATTAATCTTTATAAGAAAGGCAATCTATCCAATCAAATCATATATCCTAATTGGAGAGTGACGAAATCATACTAAAATCCAAAAAATCATACCTCAAATCATGGGACTAAAACATATCAAGCAATCTTGGAGTTTACTATTGCTGTTGCTGCCTCTACATTCATAAAAATAATAGATCCCGTAGTTTTTTGGCGTTTCTCCTTTTCTTGAGTTATGGATTGGAGTCTACTATTCTTGCTTGTCAACAGATCCACTTGGTCTTTTAAAGATTTAAGCTGGGACTGTAGCAAAGGCACGTCCATATAATACCTGTCGATCCAGGATCGGCACTCATTACACTGTGGCTGTAGGGACTGTGCATTGGCACTGATAGCATTAACAGTTGGAGAGTCGTCCACGTGAAAGGTATGTTTGTCAAGGAGTTGGATGCTAGGAAAATCAAGATTATCCTTTAGACATGGAGGCAGGTTGCTAACATAATCGTAGGGTCTATCAGGGAAAAGTCCATATGACAATGGATACTCTTCGGCCAAGAACCTTTCAATTTCTGAATCCGAGTCTTCACTTACCTCAATTGTGTTTTTTGTGTCTGCACAGGGTTTGGGTTTGTTTCGAGCACATCGTGAAATCAAATGACCGGCCCTTTTATTCTTGTAATTAACATCGACGCTGCCCTTTAGTTTCTTCCCTATGGGTTTTTTAACAATTTTAGTGCAACTCTTTGGGTGCGAATCCGGTTGATTGTCCGGTTGAGCAGCATCAGGGTAGGTAGAGGGTTCAATATTAGGGGCAGGATCACAGGACAGGAATGGTGGAGGAGAGGTGGTAGGTTTCACAAGGGTTTCTGTGATAACAGGCTTATCAACCTGTCCCAACTCACTACTGCCAAAGCCATTTCGTAAAACAAAAGCATCCCAACAATCGTTGTGTAATTGCAACTGATGCACAAGGATAATTTTAATTAAACCATGATGGAATAAACTAGAATCAGACTTCTACCTCCTAAACCGCTTTCCCATCTTGTACAGACTTCTATGCAGGAAGTAAGGCATGTTCAACGGGAAGTCAATGAAACTCATAAGCAATCGAAGGTGATATAGGAGAACTAACCCAAATCTTCCTTCACATGTAATGAACTATTTCACAATAGCAAGAAGATCATGCCACCTAGGTTTTAAAGATGAGACATGCATACCCCGGTCGCAACTAGTAATTTTTCGTGAGGTGAACATCAAAGTCCAGGGGACCTCTTCAACTTTTGTGTTCTTGAACCATTTTTTCCCGACAGCTGGTAAACCCGTATCTTGGCTTAAAAATTCTTCAGTTACCTCTAGATGCACGTCACCTATCTTTGCTCTGCAACCGTCGAAGGTCAATGCGAACTCTTGGGAAGCTCTCATATTGAAACCCTTAAATTTTTCAATGAATACACGCCAACCATTCCTTTCTAAGTCGTCTCTGGCGTTATCATACGATAACAAGGTTTGGATGCCATTGGGCTCAATCCTTACCATTGGAGCCATGGCGATCAGAAGGAAATCAACACAGAACTCGGAGGTAGGGTTTGATAAAAAAAACACAGAGCCATAGCCCTGAACAAAACAATGCTATGACAGTTCAAAATTGTAGGCAGAGGCGTTAATCACCATGTGTGGGAATGAAATCGTGAAGCCCAATGCCATATAGAGCAGTAATATCACACTGTACTTCATATGACACCTTGGCATATGAGTACGTATAAGGATCAGAACACTTGAAAACCATAGTACGCACATCCATAGCTTGATTACAAAGGTAAGTGTATCAAATGAAAATAGAATAGTTAAAAGTTTTATGAATCAAAAACCCATTAATATCAATCGAATATTAATGAGTGGAGGTCTTTCACTTATGTAACCAAGGCATGTTTAGGAACAAGGGGTTATAAACAAGGAAAACAATCACGTTCATAGCAAAAATATGACAATTCGATAATAGACCATATAAACAGTTTTCCTTTAATCAAAAATTGAAACAAAGTGTCAATTCCAGCTGCGAGTTTTCATGCTTACAGTCATGAAAACAAAAATTGAAAGGAAGATATGTAAAAAGAGACAAGTGACAAGTGTCATTTAGTGATAATGGTCATGACGAGTAATGAAAATTTAGAGACCCTGTGTAGGCAGCTTACAAACGATAGTAATTATATCACTACTGCCAACAATGGTGACACGCTGGGAGAAGCAGTTATCTCTGCCAGATGAACGAGTTTAGATTAGGATAATCAGAAAAAACTTCGAATCGAAAACAACCAAAAATCTATCTGAACATCGTAAACAATTAAAATGCATTCCATTTTCAGATTACTATTATTTTAAAAAGATGAAAACTGATGACAATCTTAACAAAAGAGAGTCACGATATTAGAGTTAAAATCTTCAATACTGTTGACAGGGCCGTTGCTGCCAGCAGGCGTCCATAGCCTCGACAGGGATGTCAATTAACCCACTCCGATATTTGTATCCTATCAAGAAGTTCCAGATCAGAATGAAGGACATTTAAGGTCAAAACAAAATCCATATCTGAGAATTTTCATATACCTGACATTGATTCGCTGCCAGCGGGCCTGTTCAGTACCCCGACGAAGTTATCTTGGCGTCATGCATGCATTTACCCACTACCAACAGACCTGTTCATTATCTTGGCGGGTTTACAAGAACTTCCCATAGCGCTCTGATGGTTTATTTAGTTTTAAATATATTTAATAGAGCGGGGTGACGCTGGAAATCCTGGTTTTGGACACATCTTAGTAAATTACAGACCTTGAAGAAAGTTCTTAGCTGTCCTTCGTCAAGATTTAGAAATAGTTTGTTAATAAAACCAACTTTCAAGAGTAGGGAGACATCTTTGAGTTGTTCTCTTAAGGAACAGGGACAATGTAAAAATAATTTTTATGGATGATCGTGAGAACCTTCAGTTGCAGATTGAAATCAAGAAACGCTTTTCAAACAACGAGTTATCTTTAACATGGCTGCAAACTTAGAAAAATATCACAATTGATGTTTAAACAACTTTCAACAGTCATTTTAGAGGGGAATTTTTTCTGTTCTCTTCGTCTGAGCTAGCCCATGATGCAGGCATGTGTGTTTCAAAAAGAAAGACTGATAAGCATAAAGGAAAAATCAAAACAAACCAGCAAAGAAAAAACAAACAACAAAGAAAATAAAAAATATTTACACAGTGTACATGGGAGTGTCATCAGGCAAAGTACCTTTTTAGAGCTTGGCCATTCACCGGAAAGGTGTCTGGCAGTTCCTCTAAATTATGTAATCGGAAGGAACTGGGACCCAATTTCTCAGCAATTAAAAATGGTCCCAACCACAAGTTCTGAAACTTTGTATGCTCTCCTTTGCCCTCATGAGATTTGTCCCATTTTAGGACAAGGTCACCTACCTCAAAATTTCTGTCAGAGGCAGAATTGGAATCAAACCAGTTTTTAACAATGAGTTGATGTTGATCCAATTTCCGTTTTGCTTGAGCCCTCACTTCTTCTAATTTTAATAAAGCGTTAAGTCGACTCTCCAAAGGGGGACAGTCCTCTTCCTATACTTTCTGCGATAACTGCAGAGATGGGAGAAGGACATGTGGTGGAAGAATTGCCTCCCTACCGTAAACAAGAAAGAAAGGTGAGTTACCCATAACAGTTTTAGGAGTTACTCTATCAGCCCGGATTGCGTTTAACAATGCGTTATGCCAATTTTTATGGTTTTCGGAGACCGTTCTCTTGATAATTTTGATCAGATTTTTATTAGTCGATTCTGCCAAACCGTTGCCTTGGGGGTAATAGCTGGCAAAGTACTTTAATTTAATTCCTTTCTCTAGAGAGAAACCACTCATTTCAAGAGATAAAAAATAAGAAGCATTATTAAATACCAGGCATTCAGGGATACTGAAACGAGTAATAATATTTGAATTCAAGAAGGATATTACCTGGCTAGTATTTACAGCTTTTAATGGGGCAGCCTCGGACCACCTGGTGAAGTAATCTGTGGCTGTTATGATATATTTATGCTGCTGCGAGGATGGCGGATTGATTGGGCCTATAATATCTAGACCCCATTGCTGAAAAGGGGAGTCTACTGAAACTGGTTGCAAAGGGAAAGCTGGTTTTTGTATCCGACTGGATGCTTTTTGACAAATGACACACTTGCGACATAAAGCATGAGCGTCTTTAAAAAGGGTAGGCCAGTAATAACCTGCTCTTAATACTTTATGGGCAGTGGTGTCTCCACCAAAATGCCCACCAGCTTCTCCTGCATGCAATTCCAATAAGACTTTTTCTGCTTCATCTTTCTCAAGACAACGCATTAGTACTCCATCAAAATTTTGACGAAACAAAATACCATTAATCAGCTGAAAAGAAGTAGATTTTAATCTTAGTGCTCTTCTTTTTGTGGGATCAAGGTGACGGGGAGCTGATCCATGTATAAGACAAAATTTTATGTCATTGTACCATGGACTAACAGGGTTTTGTGCACAACAGATTTGATTTTGATAGTGCTGTCCTAGATTTAACATATCATTTTCCTCTTGCTGTCCTACAGGTGAATCAACGACCAATTTGCATAACCCTTGGCCTCTTACAATTTGTGTTGGGGTGATTTCTATGTCATACTCTTGTAAGGATGTGACCCAATTTGCCCTTTTTTCGCCTAGTTCTTTCTGTACTAACAGATTTATGACAGCCGAGTAAGGGACAATGATTTTCATTCTGGATTTCAACAGATAAGATCAGAAGTGCTTTACTGCTTTGAAAACAGCATAGGCTTGCTGATCTACTGTTGGGTAATTAAGTTCTGCCCCTTTGGAGGCTGAGCTCATAAAGGCAATTGGGACTTCGTTGTTTTCAGTGTTCTTTTGAGTTAGGATAGTAGCGTATGAACGGTCAGAGGCAAACGTGTAGAGGGTGAAGTCTTGCGAAAAGTTGGGGCTCATTAGCGAAGGAGCATCTATTATGGCCTTTTTTATTGAATCAAACGCTTGTCTTTCTAAAGGTCCCCAATGGTACTGTACATCCTTTTTTATTAGGTTTTTTAATGGTCTCACCATTTCTGAAAAGCTGGGGACAAATCTCCTAACAAAGTTTATCTGACCTAAGAAAGATTGCATGGACTTTTTTGACGAGGGAGGGGGTAGTTTTGAAATGACTTGAGTTCTTTTAGGGTCAATAATCATCCCTTCACTCGATACAATAAATCCAAGGAGTTTACCTTGTTCTACTACGAAGATAGATTTTTTAGGATTCAAAGAAATGTCGTACTTACGACATCGTTGTAGAACGGATGTTAAATGAGATAGATGATCTTCTTTATTTTTTGAGAAGACAGTGATATCATCTAGGTAAACTATGATAGATTGATTGATTAAGCCTCGGAAAGCGATGTCCATCACTCTCTGAAAAGTGGCATTGGCGTTTATGAGTCCAAAGCGCATATTTCTATAAGCATAGGTGCCCCATGGAGTGCGGAAGGTGGTTTTGAGTTGGTCTGGAGGGGAAATCAGGACTTGGTTATACCCTGAAAAACCATCCAGCAAGGATAATCTTTCACAACCAGATACCTGTTGAAGGATCTGTTCCATGGGAGGGACAGGGTAGTTGTCTTTATCAAACGCTCGGTTAAGATTTCGGAAATCGACACATAGTCGGATTTCACCACTCTTCTTTCTGACAGGGACAAGATTAGAGACCCATTGTGTGTGCCTAATTGGGAAAATTATCTTAGCGTTCAAGAGTTTATTTAATTCCTTCTTGACCGTTGGTTCGAGTTTTGGGTGCATTTTCCTTAACTTTTGTTGAAAAGGTTGGGTTTGGGGTTTCATGGGGATAACGTGTTGTATGATGTTAGGATCAAAGGTTTTCAGATCATCATACGTCTAAGAAAAAACATCTTTGAATTCCTTAAACAACTTAATAAACGCAACTTTTTCTTGCTCAAAACACCCCACCCCTAAATTAATGCACTGTGGGTTGTCTTTAGTTCCCAAATTTACTTTTTCATGCGTCAAAGAGGAACTATTCGTTTTACAGTTCACTGATTTTCTGAACTTGTCGTGAAGATCATAAAAATTTTCTAATCTAACTACAGATTTTGGGATAGAGTTTACCATGTCTGATGAAGATTCTGGAGATCTTGGATCTAGTATTATCGTAAAATCATGAAGATTTTCATCATGGGTACCTTCTTCGATCACCGCGCCTTGGAAGGTTTCTTCCATATGCAGAAAACTTATAATCTGTTGATCGTCATCAAAGACTCTCAAACTCGTGATGTTGTCTGGGACAGATGGTCTGAACAACAATTTGACGGAGAATGCATTCAGAGATAAGCCTTCTGCAGGAAATAATTTTGAAGCGACGTTAGCTAACAAATCAACTTCCGAATTATTCAATCTAGGAATAGAATTTATGTTAAATGCGGAAAACTTGTTCATTAAATTCCATACCTCAGTTTGATAGCTTTTAAGGTGTGGAGATAAACAATGGATATAATTTTTTACCTGTCTAACCATGATTTCCGAATCACCAAAGACAGTCAAATTTTGAATGTTCATATCTAATGATTTTCTGAGGCCTTGCAGGAGTGCCTCGTATTCGGCCGTGTTGTTTGTACATTCGAATTCTAACCGACAAGAAATCAGAGTCTTGTTACCTACTAGATCGATGAGCATGCACCCTGCACCAGCTCCTTCCTTAGATTTTGACCCATCAAAGTATAGGGACCATATTTGATTTTTGTCGGTTGCATGTGTCCACTGAGAAGACGCTGTTGGCTACGTATATGTCAAAATTTCAGATTGTTGTTCCGGGTTAGTGATAGTGGAAGTTTCGGCCATGAAATTACTGAATAAGGTATCCATCCCTTGTATTTCGGGCGAATCATTAGAAGGAGTGAATGATTCATTGGGATCATTTAAATAAGTCATCATGAACTTTAGATAATGTTCACGATTTACCTTGATTCTATTGGGATTTCCATTCTCGGGCAACCACAGGTGAGACCAATCCGTCGCAAAATAGCCATGTAATTGTTCTGACCAATCTCTACTCAAAAAAAAATCATAAACTTCTGGGATATCTACAACAATAATATCAATCACTTGATGAACTTTAGGATTAGACGACAATCTTATAAGCACATTTCTTAATTCACCTATCACTTTAACGCTAGTTTGATCAAGTTGGATAATTTTCAAGCTGGATGGTTGAACTTCGGCATTAATCTTTTGACAAACAGACCAAGGCATTACGTTATATGATGCACCTGAATCTACCATACAGTTATGTATGTTCCTATTGAAAATTTCAAAAGTTAACAAAAATGGAGGGACATTTCTGCGAGTATTAACAGTGGAAGTTTGTTTCTTTTTACTCGCAGCCTCTAAAACTGGTTTATCTACATTTGTTACATTATTTACAGGAAGGTCTCTTTTATCGTGAGGCTCAGAAGTAGTTTTGGCGGAGGCCTTCTGAGGAATTTTGGGGTTGTTTTGAACACCTTTGTTACTGTTCGGATTGTTATTTTTGCTGTTCTCTGCAATATTTTGTAGCATTTTTTGTAGAAGAAAAGGGAATTTTAATAATTCATAAACAGAAATGTTAGCCCTAAGATTCTTTAGATCTTCAACCAAATCATAATCTAAACTTGGGTTTACTGAATTCTGTTTAGTCTCAATCGATTTAAACTGTTTTGGAGGCAAAGTCGTAGTGATTTCAGAAGAAGGCTCATTTGATGTCTTGCTCCTAGTATTGTAAGGATGCACTGTTTCAAAATTAGCTTGAAAAATGGTATCCGAAAAATGTCCGAAAATATTCGGAGAGGATTCATATTCTTCTACCATTTCTTGTTTGGCTACTTCTTCAGGAACCTCAGGAGGAATCAAGTTATCATGTGCTTCTAGAATCGTTTGAATAGAAAATTGCAGGCTTTCTAGATTTAGTCCTTCAGTATTTGAATTAGGTCGGTTGGTGGGAAAGGGCTTCCTAAAAGGGGGTTTGTAAGGCCCTTTGCTCTAAGAAGCTTCTTCAACTGTCCTTTTCAAATCTATAACTTGGTTGGACAGTTTTTGAATGACTTTCTATAAATTTTCTAAATCTGAACTTTCAGGTTGAGCTTTGTTTTGGGAAGGTCTAGGGAGGATTTCGATTTTCTTTTTGGAAGATAAACTAGTCTCTGTCTTGTTGCTAGTAGTATCTTTTAAACTGAGAATGTCTTTCTCGATATGAATGGCCTCTTTGAAGGCTTCTAACAACGTGGCTTTCTTGGATCTCTTTACCCAAATGGCTATGTTTTGATGTAAGGCTTTCGTATAATATGCGATAATAAGATTCTCGGCAGGCATCAAATCTGTAGGGATTCGGTTCTTTAGTGTCAAGAACCTTTGATTAAAGTCTTTGATCTTTTCTTTGGGCTTCATTCTTAAACTAGAAAGCTGCATGACTAGAAATTCAGGAGACTTGTCGTCTCCGAACTTCTCAAGGAAACATGATTCAAATTTCTTCCATGACACGATGGTGTGGGGCTGTTGGGCAAAGTACCAAGTAGAGGCATTGCCTTCAAAGGTGTAGGGAAACAATCTACAGACTAAGTATTCGTGCCCAACACTACGGATTCTAATGGCTAACATAAACTTTTTGATGTGATCTTCAACAATCTGTTTGGAGTCCGGGTCAAATTTAGGGAGCCATTTCTCCGGGTGCTTGGGTAAAGGATGCTGAGGCCCAGGTATGGCCACTGCATCTTGTTCGAGCCAGGGTCTGGCGGGATTGTTCGGGTTGGCCATAGGTGTGGGTGGTGTCGACGCCTGAGAGGAGGAACTACCTTCTTCAGAGGATTCTTTTCCAGAAGAAGCAGGAGATGAAGGAGGTGGTGATGGTGGTATACCAGATCCTCCTGCTATAGGAGTGAGGATTGGATCTGTAGGGTTTAAGGCAAGGTCAGTACCCCCAAGTTGTTCTCTGATATCAAAGAAGTCTAATGGTTGATTCAAAGGTCAGTTTGGTTGTCTTATACGGGCTAAGGCACCGTGCGTTCTTATGAGAGATTGCCGAACAATCTCTTGTATGTCACCACCTGCAGGATTTGGAGTTACTGGTTCCACTATGATCCGTAGATCATCATTTGATGTGGTTGTTGTTTGAGGGACAATATTGTTGTCTGAATGAATTCTAGTCACTGTAGGTGAGCGGGTAGGTGGTGGGGGAGTCTTACGACCTCCTCGTGCCATTAATAGTTTTCARGCCCTCCTTCTAGCGCCATTTGTTGACGGGCGAAATTGACCACTCATCAACTGGAGGAGTGAATCCGGTCCAGGGTTGTCTAATTAACCCAAGCCRTTTGGATTAATCCACTCTGACGGGTTTAGCGGCTCCGTTGGCCGATCTAAGTCTTAAAGAAAGTGAAAAACAAAACTAAAGAAAATGCAATAACTTGATGAATAACAATCGTTGGAAACTATATATAGATCTAATATATATTTACAGTTTAACTAACTAATACTTATAAAATAACTCTACTTATCATATGTACAATACATACAAATAATTCTAATTCTAAGATATATATAATATATACAGAATACGAATTTTAATCTAAATCCGTGAAAATCAAATGTAAATTGATTTTTTAAACAACAGTAAAAACTATTATCTAATTTTTATGATTTGTTTTCTTATAATGTTTATATAAAAGAAATCAAATATCAAACTGTCTAATTGAAAACATAAGTAACATATAGTAGAAGATGTTTTAACTACAGGAAACTTCTATATTTAAACTAATGAAATCAAACTAACAAACTGACCTGTTATCGCATCCAATATTTGTTTAGTGTGTAGCATCCAATCTCCTTGTCTGATGAGGTAAACCCGCAACAGATCCTACAATTTCTTCTCATAAATGTGAAGCATAATGATTGAATCCGAATGATAGAACACATAAGAGATATGATCACAACAATCTCATAATTTCACAAGCAGCCACATTAAGATAAATCCTGCTGTGAGAACTTGTGTATAAACGTTCAATAAAAGATAAAGATAAATCTCTAAATTCAAGTTTGAACAAAAGGATTGTTGTGTGTTAAATCTGGAACATAAAGCATGGATAATATATAAATTTTTATCATACCAATCTGTAGTAAACCATGACAGCGAAAGAAATCATAATCTAATTACAAATTGAAATAATCATGACTTGAATAAAACCACAATACGGACAAGCTAAAGCTGTGATAAGTATTATATTTCATTCAAGTCTGTAAATGAAAAATCCATAGTCTTGCCCCAGGCAGAGATGGTCTCATGTTTACAAAATAACATGCTTATATAGGTTCTAGGAACAAAATGTTTCCTGTTGATAACATCAAATCTGTTCCAAAAATATGGGGGATGCAACCTCCCTAATTTTACTTGATATCAAAATACTAACAGCCTAATCTATTTACTAAAAAACATAAAGTTGATATGGCTAGAAGTTGTCAACAGTGCTTCATATCTCCTTGGAATCATGGGTTCCTGTTAACAAATGAAAAAGGGGAAATTTTAGATATGTTTTCAATTATAGAATCAAGCAATTCGAATTTTTTCTAACTGGCTACAAAATCTTACGATTCTATAGCTAGTTATAACTACAACGACAATCATGTTTTATTCAACAAACAAAACAAACTAATCTTTATAAGAAAGGCAATCTATCCAATCAAATCATATATCCTAATTGGAGAGTGACGAAATCATACTAAAATCCAAAAAATCATACCTCAAATCATGGGACTAAAACATATCAAGCAATCTTGGAGTTTACTATTGCTGTCATTGCCTCTACATTCTTAAAAATAACATATCCCATAGTTTTTTGTTGTTTCTCCTTTGCTTGAGTTATGGATTGGAGTCTACTGTTCTCGCTTGTCAACATATCCACTTGGTCTTTTAAATATTTAAGATGGGACTGTAGCAAAGGCACGTCCATATAATACCTATCAATCCAGGATCGACACTCATTACACTGTGGCTGTAGGGACTGTGCATTGGCACTGATAGCATTAACGGTTGGAGAGTCGTCCACGTGAAAGGTAGGTTTGTCACGGAGTTGGATGCCAGGAAAATCAGGATTATCCTTTAGACATGGAGGTAGGTTGCTAACATAATCATAGGGTCTGTTAGGGCAAAGTCCATATGACAATGGATACTCTTCGGCCAAGAACCTTTCAATTTCCGAATCCGAGTCTTCACTTACCTCAATTGTATTTTTTGTGTCTACATAGGGTTTGGGTTAGTTTCGAGCACATTGTGAAATCAAACGACCGACCCTTTTATTCTTGTAATTAACATCGATGTTGCCCTTTAGTTTCTTCCCTATGGTTTTTTTAACAATTTTAGTGCAACTCTTTTGGTGCGAATCCGGTTGATTGTCCGGTTGAGAAGCATCATGGTAGGTCGAGGGTTCAATATTAGGGGTAGGATCACAGGGCAGGAACGGTGGAGGAGAGGTGGTATGTTTCACAAGGGTTTCTGTGATAACAAGCTTATCAACCTGTCCCAACTCACTACTGTCAAAGCCATTTCATAAAACAAAAGCATCCCAACAATAGTTGTGTAATTTCAACTGATGTACAAGGATAATTTTAATTAAACCATGATGGAATAAACTAGAATCAGACTTCTGCCTCCAAAACTGCTTTCCCATCTTGTACAGACTTCTAAGCAGGAAGTAGGGCATGTTCAACGGGAAGTCAATGAAACTCATAAGCAATCGCAGGTGATACAGGAAAACTAACCCAAATCTTCCTTCACACATAATGAACTGTTTCAAAATAGCAAGAAGATCATGCCACCTAGGTTTTAAAGATGAGGCAGGCATACCTTGGTCGCAACTAGTAATTTTTCATGAGGTGAACATCAAAGTCCAGGGGACCTCTTCAACTTTTGCGTTCTTGAACCATTTTTTCCCGACAGCTGGTAAACCCGTAGCTTGGCTTAAAAATTCTTCAGTCACCTCTAGCTGCACGTCACCTATATTTTCTCTGCAACTGTCAAAGGTCAATGCGAACTCTTGGGCAACTCTCATATTGAAACCCTTAAATTTTTCAATGAATACACACCAACCGTTCCTTTCTAAGTTGTCTCTGGCGTTATCATACGATAACAAGGTTTGGATGCCATTGGGCTCAATCCTTACCACTGGAGCCATGGTGATTAGAAGGAAATCAACACCAAACTTGGAGGTAGGTTTTGATTAAAAAAACACAGAGCCATAGCCCCGAACAAAACAATGCTATGACAGTTCAAAATGGTAGGCAGAGGCGTTAATCACCATGCGTGGGAATGAAATCATGAAGCCCAAGGCCATACAGAGCAGTAATATCATGCTATACTTCATATGACACCTTGGCATATGGGTACGTATAAGGATCATAACACTTGAAAACCATAGTACGCACATCCATAGCTTGATTACAAAGGTAAGTGTATCAAATGAAAATTGAATAGTTAAAAGTTTTATGAATCAAAACCCCATTAATATCAATCGAATATTAATGCGTGGAGGTCTTTCACTTATGTAACCAAGGCACGTTTAGGACCAAGGGGTTATAAACAAGGAAAACAATCACGTTCATAGAAAAAATATGACAATTTGATAATAGACCATATGAACAGTTTTCCTTTAATAAAAAATCGAAACAAAGTGTCAATTTCAGCTGTGAGTTTTCATGCTTATAGTCATGAAAACAAAAATCGAAAGGAAGATATGTAAAAAGTGACAAGTGACAAGTGTTGTTTAGTGATAATGGTCATGACGAGTAATGAAAATTTAGAGACCCTGTGTAGGCAGCTTACAAACGATAGTAATTATATCACTTCTACCAAAAGATCTTCTACTCCCTAGTTCTTCTTCTCTTCTACCATGGGAGGCCTCTTGGGATGGCGAGAGAAGTTATCCTCAAGGGAAAATAGCTTGAGACCCAACTCTCTATATCCTGACCTCGTCATGGACATACAAAAGAAATGAAAAGGAGTAGCCTGCTCTAATACCACTAATCTAGATTATTTTGATAACGAAATGAAGGAAAAAATATAATAAGGAAATACACATAGATATAGAAATAAACACAAAGATACAATAATGCACAATTTCTATTAATAAGAGCATGTACAAAAACTATAAAATTACAGAGTGAATGACTCGCTAGAATGGTGGCAACTTATCTCTGAGAAGATATGTGTTGGCTACGCTCATTCACAAGAATATGATGATGCTTAAAATGAGGCTCTATAGGCATTTTTAACATAAAGAGAATCCAAATGCATTGCCCAAAAAGATGAAACTCCAAAAGGTTTGCGAGCCCCTATGGGAGTAGTTGGTGCGTCAACTTCCCAAGGGCATAACATTTTCATACGATCTTCATTTGGGGTGTTCTATACCTCATCATAAAGGTCTAGCTGAGGAGTTCATACTCCATTCATCCCATAGCATGAATTTAAAAAACATTTGGGCGCTATCGTGCCCAAAAAACATCATTTAGGGCCTCAAAACAACCCCGGAAGTTCAGGACCTGAAAAATCGTAGAAAAAATGCCAAGGCGGAAACCCACATTTTGAGCCAGTGGAATAGGTGGGTGGCCACAATTTCCTCCTAGATAAATCCTCCCACCTTAGGAAGCAATGTTCTTCATTGTGTCAAGTCCCCATGAAAGATGTTGTTGAATCTAAACCTTGGTGAGCTTCATACCTTGCTGAAGAAGCTGCGCTGCTTAGCTTGTTGAAGGTTGTTATGAACCAATATGGTTGCACGATCTTCTTGATTTTGGGAGGACTCTGTCGGTGAATAGAAATATGAATAAAATGAAGGGATTTATCATAACTTGGTTCAATTGGGTAGTGTTTAGGCACCCCCATAGGTGCAGTAGGAATATTTTGGTTCTCTTCTACAATCTTGTTGATCTACTTCAGCTAGATAGAAGGGTCTTGGGCTGAGGCTGTAGTGGTTGCAATGTCCTTCAATTTTTACCATATTGTGAAGAGGATAACTTTGTGGTATGATAGATTAATTTGTGACACTATTGTTTCGGGACAATAGTAAAAAATACCTCTAGTATCCTGTAGGAATGCCCCCCCAGAGTAACAATGACACTAAAGGTCGAGACTCATAAACAACATGACGCCTCCACATATATGGTTGGCCTAAAATAACATCATAGACTTCCAGTTGGTAAACACCACACAATACATCATCCTTTAGGGATTGATTCCATATGATATGCATCACGACTAGATGACACAAAGATTTTGTTCCTGGTGAAGCCATCCAATGTTGTATGGCTGTGGGTGTGGTGTTTTTGGAAAATACAACTTCTATACAACCTATGCTAAGATGATTTCCTTATGTCTTCCGCTATCAACAATAAAATGCAGTGGGTTCCCCTTCACCCACATCTATGAATGGAGAAGCAACCCCCCTCCTCAGGATCCTCCATTTATTCTGGTTGGATTATTGCGGTCACAACAGTAGCAGTGGGTTTTGCATCAATTATCTATCTCCTTTTATTATTGTATGAATCAGATTCCAAGTCAAGTTCATATATATTTCTTTGAGCTCGACTACCAATTACTATTTCGAGAGACATTCATTAGTGTTGTGCCAAGGGATTTTGTGGAAGTCTCACCACTTCCCAATGTCCATGTTCGTCTTCTCATTTCCATTATTTTCCTATGGTTTGGACTGGTTATCTTGAGGTTGACTGTTCTGTGAGTTAGGGATTCCTTTACCATAATTTGGTTGTTACAGGTTTGCAAATCCAAATTCCCTCTCGTTCTATGGATTGAATTTCTACACAATTTTGACAACATATCTATAAGCGGCTCCCAATGACGAGATGTACAGAAATTCCATTTCGGTTTGGATTTACATGTGTAGAGCCCCACGAGTATTTTAGAACCACATGTCACTTGATTCTTTGATACCTAGCTTGGTGCGCAAGGTATGGAAGGTATTTGTGAAATCCGACACTGTTTGGTCCTGCTTTTGATGCAACGTGGTCCATCTCATGTACTAGTCATCATAGTTTCCCACAGGGTAATATTTCTCCTTGACCACATTCATAAAAAAATCCTAAGTGGGCTTGGCCCCAAATATTCTAGACTCTGTGGAATTTTTCTCCCAGTAATTTCCCACCAATGTTTGACATGGGGGAGAGCCTTAAGGAGCACAAAGGTGATATTTTCTATGTCGTAAAAATTGTGAACAAAGAAGTAACCTTCTAGTAAATTTAACCATTTTTCCAACACATCTGCATCAATTTGGCCTTCAAATACAGGAATATAAAAATTAACTTGTACCTTGAATGGGGTAGCATCTCCAAAGAGAATGCTTGGTGAATACACACATGTTATTGTAGGCAATCGTTGAAGCACTTGGGAAAAATTCTCCAACATCTCATTCCTTTGTTTCACGAGGGCTTCCACGAGCAACAACTTTATGGGATATTTTTCTCCCTCATTCCTCTTCTCTTCCTCGATGGGATGCCACTTGGGTTGGAGAGAGCGGTTATCCTCAAGGGAAGCTATCTTGAGACCTAACTCTCTATATCCTGACCTCATCAGGGATATGCAGAAGAAACATAAAGAAGTATCCTACTCTAATACCATTGATCCAAATTATTTTGAGAATGAAATGAAGGTGGAAATATAATAAGGAAATACACAGATATATAATAGAGATATATCAATAAAAACAAAGATAGAGTAATGCACAATTTTTATTAATGAGAGAATGTACAAAAACTGTAAAATTACAGAGTGAATGACTCGCTAGAATGGTGGAAGCTTATCTCTGAGAAGAGATGTGATGGATATGATAATTCATGAGAAGATGATGATGCTTACAATGAGTCTCTAGAGGCCCTTTTAACATAATTACAATCCAAAACCCTAACCCTAAAAGATGAAACACTAAAATTTTTGTGGGCCCCAATGGGTGTAGTTTGTACGTCAACTTCCCAAGGGAATAACATTTGCATACGATCTCTGTTAGGGGTTTTCTATACCTTGTCAGGAAGGTATAGACAAGGAGTACATATTTTTTTCAGACCATACCATGCCATTGACTATCATCTGGGCGATTTTGTGCCCAAAAAATGTTGTTTAGGTCCTCAAAATGGCCCCAGAAGTTCAAGGCCCGAAAAACCATAGAAAAACTGCCAAGGTGGAAACCCATGTTTTGAGCTAGTGGAATAGGCGGATGGCCACAGATTTCTGCCTGGATCAATTTTCTTCCTGAATGATTACACTCTTTTCATTTTCTTCTTGAGTTCTAACATTCTTTTCATTTTCTTCCTAAATTATGATTTCATCCTCTTCCTAAATTCTCATATATTCCTTTTTACCTGTAGATACATCATGATCTTGCGATGCTGCAAATCTTGTGAGTACGATCTCTGGGACATAGTTTTCATTCACTTTCTCTTCTTATTTTTCATTTTTTCTACAAACCTTCCTATATCTGACATCAATGTTTTCCTTCATGGGAGGTACTATCACACTTCTACAATTTCAAGCTACGTGACCATAATTTTGGCATTTTCAACATTCAATATTGGAGAGATCCACATAATCATCTCTTGTTTGAACATTTCTTCCATATGATCTGCAATATACAACTTTATGTCCAAAGTTAATACATGTAAAACAATGACCCAAAATAGATTTTGATACCTAAGAGTGAATGATCTTCTTTGTGGTGTAGTCCTTCTGAATTGCTGCCTTGGCTGATCACAATATTCTCTTTGGTTGTTTCCTTCATAATTATTTAACCTTCCTTGCTACCTGAATGTAGGAGGTATTTTATATTTATTCCTCTCTGAATCTTCTTGACCATGATTGATCCAG